>PQFF01000370.1:172415-185265 GCA_003547095.1 Diversispora epigaea
AAAAAAAATAAAAAAAAAAAAAAAAAAAAAAAAAAAAAAATCAGATTATCCCAATGAGATTCAATTTTTTTTTTTTCAACAATGATACACAAAAGAAAGTTACGACGAAACCTGTTTTCATAAAAAAAAATTGTTATCA
Source organism: Diversispora epigaea (assembly GCA_003547095.1). Lineage (NCBI taxonomy): Eukaryota > Fungi > Glomeromycota > Glomeromycetes > Diversisporales > Diversisporaceae > Diversispora > Diversispora epigaea. Next base: position 172,555 of record PQFF01000370.1, read on the forward strand.
ATCTTTAAATGTATAAATATAACATAAATATAATATAATATATATACAATATTTATATACATATATTAAAATATATACTGTAAACGTTATGTATTTTTCAGGTATATTTAATTTATAGAATTTATAGGGCATTTATATATATATATATTCATTCATTTTTTTTCTTGTAGAAAATCATACTTTTATCTAAAATATCTTTGTCGTTCGTAGAATAGTCGTACAAATTTTTTACGCCATATAAATATATTTACCATTTTTATTTATTTACATCAATTACATATCTCCGTACCGAATGGTATCAAATTATATCAAATTATATCAAAATTATATCTTGGGAGATCTTTATTCAAAAAAGAAAGAGAAGGGAAAAATACTTAGAATACTTTTTCAGAATAAGGATATTATGAGAATGCATTATATGCTAGTGGTATATCAGTAGATAGATAGATTTCCTCTCTCACCCCCCACCCCCCTTCCTCGAATATATATTTTTTTTTTTTTGGAAAACTAGTTTTTTTTTTTTTAGATCAAAATATCCTTCTCCCATTTATTTATTTCATTTATATAATTTTGCTGCACGACTCTATATACCACATTTAATAATTATAATTAATTATAATTAATTACAATTAATCATGTCCACTATTATAATTAATTACAATTAATCATGTCCACTATTATAATTAATTATAATTAATTATATAATTAAAAAAAAAAAATTCAAGTTGTACAAATCACATAGTACACCAGGTTTAATAAAATAAAATAAAATTCATATTTTGATGAGTTTTTTTTTTTATTTGAAATATATACAATTACAATGAAGAAGTAAAAGAAGAAAAAAATAAAATGAATCAATTCAAAACGCGTAATAACACGTAAATTAAATTGTTCAATAAAATTAAAAATTTTTTTGTTTGTTTGTTATATTCCCTCCAAGAGAAAAAATAACCAAATTGCATTAATTATCATTATCCTTTTTGTTTCGCTGATTTTTTTCTATATATACATATATATATATAATATATAATATATATATGTATATATATATACATATTGTATTCCCAACATACTTTTAAGCCTCAAGAAAAAAAAACCATCCAATAATTAATAAAAGGTTAATAAAAAAAAAGTTTAGAAAAAAAAAAAATAATAAAATTCAACAACCTTCTATTTACATTTAAAAAAACCCGATTTTCCTTTTTTTTTCTTTTTATTTATATTCTCTTTTTTTTTTTTGAGTTGTCCAGCTTTTCTCTCTTTTTCGCCAACCCAGTGGCGCCACTCGCGTAAAAAAAAATAATAAAATTCAACAACCTTCTATTTACATTTAAAAAAACCCGATTTTCCTTTTTTTTTCTTTTTATTTATATTCTCTTTTTTTTTTTTGAGTTGTCCAGCTTTTCTCTCTTTTTCGCCAACCCAGTGGCGCCACTCGCGTAAAAAAAAATAATAAAATTCAACAACCTTCTATTTACATTTAAAAAAACCCGATTTTCCTTTTTTTTTCTTTTTATTTATATTCTCTTTTTTTTTTTTGAGTTGTCCAGCTTTTCTCTCTTTTTCGCCAACCCAGTGGCGCCACTCGCGTAAAAAAAAATAATAAAATTCAACAACCTTCTATTTACATTTAAAAAAACCCGATTTTCCTTTTTTTTTCTTTTTATTTATATTCTCTTTTTTTTTTTTGAGTTGTCCAGCTTTTCTCTCTTTTTCGCCAACCCAGTGGCGCCACTCGCGTAAAAAAAAATAATAAAATTCAACAACCTTCTATTTACATTTAAAAAAACCCGATTTTCCTTTTTTTTTCTTTTTATTTATATTCTCTTTTTTTTTTTTGAGTTGTCCAGCTTTTCTCTCTTTTTCGCCAACCCAGTGGCGCCACTCGCGTAAAAAAAAATAATAAAATTAAACAAATTAAAAACCCCGGTTTTTTTTTTTTGGTTGATTGCAAGTGAAAAATTAAAAAAAAAAAAAAAAATAAACAATTGTTTTGATTATTCGGGTTTAAGAAGAGATGTGTATCATCAAGAACGGAGTAAATTTGGACGATGAAAGAATCCTGAGGGTAAAAGCAAAAGCAATCTGAGGATAAAAAAAAATTTTCTGATTATGAAATGTCCAAGCAATGATGAAAAAATCTCTGATGATGAATTTTGACAATGAAAGTTGATGAAGATGAAATTTGATGATTTGATAATGAGATGATGAAAAAAAGAAAAAAAAAATTTCTGATGAGAAAAATTGAAAATTTTGTTGATGAAAAAAAAAATCCGGAACAATTAAAACAATTAAATGAAAATTTTTTAATATGAAATGTTTTTGCTGCATTATTTAAACTCCCCAATCATATAATTTCGAAATAGCATGTTTTTGACGAAAGATTGCACTCATTCTATTATTAGATAAGAAACGAAAAATACGCGTTTAATTAATGAAAATATAATTTTACACAAAATAACAAACAAAATTATACATAAAAGAAACATTTTAAATACCTTTTCTCCTTATCTAATTCAGTAGTCAAATATGTAACAGTTTGATTTAGACGATTAATTTCATCAAGAAGGAAGTTTTCTTTCCTTGACGTGCTTTTAAGATGTGATACAGCTAATAAATAATAAAATCATTTATAAATACAAAATATAGATAGATAGATAGATAGATAGATATATGGGGAACAGATTTATCTTCATTTATTTTATGTTTTCAAAGCGCGTTCATTAAGTAATTAGATATATACCTTTCTGTAATAAAACTGCTTTACTCATTTTTCGTCCCGTATAACTAGTGGGAAGATGTCTTCGAAGTTCTTCAAAACCATCTTTTATTTCAGCTCGTCGCTTTTGCTCTGATTGAATATGTATTTGACGTCTAAATTCAGCATGTGACATTGTACTATGTGATCGGAAATAGTAGTGAAAAGTCAGTTTGAGATTGATTGAGATTGATTGACTTTATGATGTTTATTACACTTATTATATTCATTATGCTTATTATGCTTATTTATGCTTATTATTTATTAAGCTTATAATTACTCTTATCATATTAATATTATATATTTACCTGCTGGCATCACCATCGTTATCACCTTCATCCATAGATGATGTTTCAAAATGATCCTCTCGTGAAGATTTTCTTCGTCGTTTACATCCGATCTTTTGACTTTCATATTTTTCCTTACTATATTGAAAAAATTCCGGAATATCCAGCTCATCAGCTGTTGGAGAATCGCGATATTCAAGAGGGGATGATGGAGCAGGAGAGATTATTTGAGATACTTGTGATGCTTGAGTGTGATCCATAGTAAACATATTTAATGGTATATTTGACATATTTGACATATTTGTTATGTTGGGCATACTGGGTACGTTAGGTACGATTGGTACATTTGTAACGTTGGGAACGTTTGGAATGGTTACTACGTTTTGCATATTTTGCAGGTTTTGCATATTTGGTACATTTTGTGGTGGTGTCATTGATAAAGGAATGGTTGTAACTCCGGTGTGACAAGAGAAGGTAAAATCTATTGAAAGAAAATTATTTCATTAATATAATAAAATAATTATAATATAATAATAATAATAATAATATACTTGATAAACAATATCTATCTCTATATCTATATCTTTTATATATATATATTCAAATAATAAATTTGAAAAAAACAAATAATAAAACTTTTTTAAGCTCTCTTTTTTCTCATAAAAATAATATTCTTTCATTTGTATAGTAAGTTCACGTAGACTTTCACGTAAAATTGAAAAAAGTGCGCGTTTTTTTTTTTCCTTTCTTTATGAAACCAATATACAATTTGGATTTAATACCTGAATTCAGAACCACGGGGTTCTGGACTACAGCTTCGGGAGGAAAGACAAAACTCGAATTTAAATGATGGTTTTGCATCATTATTATAATTTTTTAAAGATATTTTGTCGTGAAGAAAGTGAAGTAGAGAGTTTTTTTTGTGGGGGAGAAAAACGAGGACAAAGAATTTATATATAAAAAATTTCTGTGGTGATTATATAATAATAATTAAAGTGAGCAGAAATTAAAAATATTCTATAAGTAAAAATATATAATATATAAAGTAATGTAAAAATTCAAATTAGGGAATGATTTTTTTCTATAGGTCAAGTAAAGTCAACGTATTTTTTTTGTCTGAAATGGAGAGTAGAGAAAGAAACTGATGAATATTTATCTTATTTTTATGGTAAGGGTAAGGTAACACCACGGTTCTTTAAATAATGGAATACTAATCTTTAAAAAATTTTTTTGAAATTGAAATAATCCAGTTTATAAAATTTATAAAATAATTTAAATTAGTTTGTTTACGTTAATAAAGATATAGATTTGCTAATAATAAAGTATTAATATTTACTAATAAATATAAATTAAGCTGACTTTATAAGATTTTCAATTTTCAATATTTATTATTTATATATATATTTTTTATGTATATTTGAGTAAAGAAAAAAAAAACCAGTAATAAAAAAATATACAGTTAATAATTTATACATGTTATTATATTATTATTAGGAAAAATAACGATGCATCGTAATCGTTTTTCACGCAACCAATATATTACATAGACATAGTTTAAAGTACTTACATTTAAAGTACTTGTTATCTTGATAAAAAAAAAAAATTTTCCAGGGTCGATTGAAAAAGAAAGGGGATTTTTTTTTTAAGATAAACAAATTCACCATGTGCTTACATTTTTTCTCATCTATGTATTTTATAATTTTTATAATTACAATAATTATTTTAAAAAATTGTAGGTTAAAATATAACCATGTGATAAGTTATGTATTATATTGTATACTTTATTATTTTATATACATTTTCGTATGTATTTTATATTTTATGTTGTGAACGAAAAAAAAAAATTTTTTTTTTTTTTACACTAAATATATTAAAATATATTGATATTTGCTGACTGTTTACCAGCCACTAACTTTTATTATAATTAGAATTCTTTTTTCTTCTGTCAATTACTGTTGTCATCACTGCTTTCATATTGATGCAAAAAAAAAAAATAAAATAAAATAAATAAATAAAATAAATTACCTCTCGAAAATCAAAGAATTATTTCATGTATGTCAATTATTAAATTTCCTTTGAAGGTTAGCGTCAAATATATTAACAATTACTTCTTCAAGGGTTAAAAAACCCAATAATAAAAAAATCATACGTTTAATTAAAATGGATAAAGAAATTGACGATCCGATCAAAAGTTTTTTCTTATATTTCTTAAAGTTCACNTATCTTGATAAAAAAAAAAAATTTTCCAGGGTCGATTGAAAAAGAAAGGGGATTTTTTTTTTAAGATAAACAAATTCACCATGTGCTTACATTTTTTCTCATCTATGTATTTTATAATTTTTATAATTACAATAATTATTTTAAAAAATTGTAGGTTAAAATATAACCATGTGATAAGTTATGTATTATATTGTATACTTTATTATTTTATATACATTTTCGTATGTATTTTATATTTTATGTTGTGAACGAAAAAAAAAAATTTTTTTTTTTTTTACACTAAATATATTAAAATATATTGATATTTGCTGACTGTTTACCAGCCACTAACTTTTATTATAATTAGAATTCTTTTTTCTTCTGTCAATTACTGTTGTCATCACTGCTTTCATATTGATGCAAAAAAAAAAAATAAAATAAAATAAATAAATAAAATAAATTACCTCTCGAAAATCAAAGAATTATTTCATGTATGTCAATTATTAAATTTCCTTTGAAGGTTAGCGTCAAATATATTAACAATTACTTCTTCAAGGGTTAAAAAACCCAATAATAAAAAAATCATACGTTTAATTAAAATGGATAAAGAAATTGACGATCCGATCAAAAGTTTTTTCTTATATTTCTTAAAGTTCACCTTAAAATGGTAACACCAAGTCAGAAATAAATTAAGATTGTCTATTAACGCGTATCGGTATGGTATCGATATGTCGGTATAGAATCGGTGTAGATGATTTGCTCTGTTCCATCCTATGTTGTCTTCTCTTATGTTATCTCTTTCTTATTTTATGTTGTCGTCTCCATGTTATCTCTGTTATTTTATGTTGTCTCCTCCTATGCAGTCTTTAATGTAAGATACATATATGCAAAAAATAAATTGGGTTTATCTTTTTTGGTATAGGTAATTGATTTCATCTTTATACCTCTGAAGTGGCTTTGAATCATTTGTATTTCCTTATCGGTTATCAGAAAGTATTTGCTTTACTACTACTACTACTCTGATTTTCAACAATCATTATATCAAATTAGATTTAGTTACATTTGTTCCAAATTTATTAAACAAAGGGTGCATCTCTCAGTATTATAATAATATTATTTTTTTTGTTCTGAATATGGATAAGATTTAATTTAAGTTTCGAATGAATGAAACCTTTGATAATTAAATGAATGAGATGAAGCACATCTTTTCGATTATGCATAATATCAATATTGTTCGTTATGACAATAACATGAAAAAAAAAAGCACGAAAATTAATTAATAATTCTTTTTAATTTTATCTTTAGAAATTGCGTTATTACATAATTAATCATATTATCTTATTAGAACTTGGGGCGCGTATCATTCTTTCCACGCGAATTTAATTGATGCTGGCCAGTGCGCTTGTGCTATGAATCATTAAATCTGCCTGTGTAACATTAGTAAACTCAGCCAGTTTAATCAAATCGCGTTCAAAATATCATGTTTGAATGCTTCAAATGATTAAAATACATTATAAATATTTTTGATTAATTTAAACAATATATTCGACGGCATCCCTTTTTTTCCATTGTTTCTTTGTCTCGAATTACTTCTGATAGTATGCGAAAGCCCCTTAAATTTTTAGTTCCACAATAATAAATTTTTATTTTTATTTTTTTTTTTTTCAAAATAAAGTAAGTAAATTACAGTACGGTTAACTGTTAAATATAATATAAATTGGTTAGATGATTGATAGATGGATGGATTTGAATCAATTTTTCGGTAATAAATTTTGGTAATCCATCTTAAACAATAAACTTGAACGTGAAAAAAGCTGCATATCCGTTATCATCTGTTATTATTCTGTTATATTTTAAACGCGAATTATCAAATTATCATAATGTAAAAACCTAATTTTTATCAAACAATAAACTTAATTATTATTAAAAAATAAACAAATAAATAAAATGAAATTGGTTTTTTTTTAATTGTTTTATTATTTAGGAATTTAATATAAATGATAAAATGATAAAATGATAACAATAAATTCAACAGTTCAAATACGATATATATTGGATATATTGGATATATTGGATATATTGTAAATGTAAAAATAAACAAATATTAAAATAAATAAATAAAATGATCAAGTTTAATAAAGTATTAATCAAGTAGTATTATTATTATTAAAGTATCATAAAGCCTTATAAAGTATAGCACAGAAAGAAAGATAATTCAATTAAATTTAATTAAATTTAATTTAGTAAAGTTAAAAAAAATATAATTATAATTTTGATTTCCTAATCAAGTAAAACAAAAATAAAAATTGAAATGACTTTAATGATTAATTGATAATATAATAATACTAATAATGTAAAATAAGATTTAATGAACTTTAATTAATTATTTATTCGTTAACTGCATATGAAAGTTTTTTTTTTTTTAATTACTTAATAATAAACTATTTAAAATTACATTACGTTATCTTAAGTTCAGGCACAAGACGCGTCTAATTTTTCTTATTGGAAAATGAAAGAATGAAAAGAATGATAAATGTTTAAATCTTAAATTTTTATGGAAAATTTAATTATTCATCATTCTCGAGATTTATTATTCAATAAATTTTGAAAATTTTCTGACTTTAAGATTACATAATAAAATTTTAACGTTTTATTAGTAAATAAAAATTAATAATAACAATAATTATTTTGTTACCTCCGAATTCATAAATCAATCAAAATCTCAAAATACAAATAATATCAAAAACTATAATTTACAATTTGATACACTTTGGAAATTTGCCAAAATGGTAAATAATATAAAAAATTTCAACTTAACTCTGGTAACGTTTGACAAAAAAGGTAATTTTTTTTTTTATTCTGATAAATTGATGAAATTTTTAGTCACGTTATGGTACACAAAAATTTTTTAAAAAAGAGTTTAGTAAATAAATACACACGTGCTATTGTTCTCGACAAAAACTTAAGCGTTGATTGCGATTTTTTTTTTTTTAGTGTAAAACAGTACTTTCTTGTAATAACATTCTAAGGAGATGGTCGATATCGCAAAATACGAGGTAAGTCTTCTTCTTTGAATTCATTTCTTCTCTATTGGGACCTCTTTTTTTTATGTTTTTTTTTTGTATTTAGACCAACTAATTGACGATTGTAAATTTTCGAGATAAGTAATTATTGTTCTAAAGAACAAATCTTTAACTTCAACGATAAAAATTATTTACACTATAAAAAATAAGGAAATATTAAGTCAAAAGAATGAAAGAAAATTATTTTTTATCTATATATGTTTTACTGGATAAATCATTTTTTTGAGGTCCCAATTCGATCTTCACCTTTTCCTTTTATATTAAATATCAATATATTTAAATTACTTTTTTATATAGAAAGCTCTTAAATCTGTGGATCAGTTCTACGTGAAAGATCTTATTGCGACTAATAGAGCGTTAAATTCTTTTCAGTCAGCAGGTCTACGCACATCAACTGCAAAAAAAGTTGAACTTCGTAATTTATTAGTTGGATATATGAATAGAGTTAAGCAAAGTAATAATTATAGGAAAATCAATGAAATGTCGGATATCGTATTACGTAAAGGTACAGGTCTTGAACAACAGTCCAGGTAATGAATAACATTCTTAGCTTACTGGGGTGAGATTATTGTTTGCTCTTTCTTTAATAAATAAAAATAGAAAAGTAATAATGGATGGAAGCTTTCAATACATCAGTAATCATCATCAAAATTGGTATCAGAACTACGAGATCATCTTTCATACTTATTTTGGAATACATATTGGTTCAAACCGTGTAGGCATCTTTTATCAAATTCTTCATCATCGACCATGCGAAACGATTCAAATCGCGGTTCCGGAATGATACATAACGGAACAAGGAATATTCAATTTAAGAGTTCACCTTTTTATAGCATTGCGGAAAAAATTTCAGAATCAAAATTGTTAAACGGTAAAAATTAACTTTTTAAATTTCAATTTCAATCATAATAAATTTATTATAAATGATTAATTCTTGTGTTTTTTTTTTTTTTAAAAAAAAAATTATATCATCATCAGTAGCTGAAGGTTCTAGAAGCACTGCATATATTAACTTTCGTTTAACTGAAGATCAAGTACAAAAAATCTTACAATCGAGGTTAGAAAATATATTTCCCTATCTCCAAACAATAGCAACAACAACAATAATAATACATCTTCCCGTCTCCACGTTTTCCCTTTCCTATCTCTCTGGCGTTGAAATAATAATAATTATATATCTCCTATCTTAGCTAATAATATAATCTATTTTTATAGGAATGGTAATAATAGAACTCTTCAAATCAGATTATTTAGTTGTGCCGAAACAAATTCACAAAGTCCATGTTTAATCGAATTTCCTCAAATGTGTGAAATTCATGTCAATGATGAAACATTGGTTGCAGTATGTTTTTTCTTTTTTTTTAATGGATTTATATAATTTACATTATTTCCTAATTAATTAATTCATTGATTTCTTATCTAATTGATTAATTATTATTTTCTTTATATCCAACAAATAAATTAGAACACTCGAGGAATTAAAAAANGAGTTCACCTTTTTATAGCATTGCGGAAAAAATTTCAGAATCAAAATTGTTAAACGGTAAAAATTAACTTTTTAAATTTCAATTTCAATCATAATAAATTTATTATAAATGATTAATTCTTGTGTTTTTTTTTTTTTTAAAAAAAAAATTATATCATCATCAGTAGCTGAAGTTTCTAGAAGCACTGCATATATTAACTTTCGTTTAACTGAAGATCAAGTACAAAAAATCTTACAATCGAGGTTAGAAAATATATTTCCCTATCTCCAAACAATAGCAACAACAACAATAATAATACATCTTCCCGTCTCCACGTTTTCCCTTTCCTATCTCTCTGGCGTTGAAATAATAATAATTATATATCTCCTATCTTAGCTAATAATATAATCTATTTTTATAGGAATGGTAATAATAGAACTCTTCAAATCAGATTATTTAGTTGTGCCGAAACAAATTCACAAAGTCCATGTTTAATCGAATTTCCTCAAATGTGTGAAATTCATGTCAATGATGAAACATTGGTTGCAGTATGTTTTTTCTTTTTTTTTAATGGATTTATATAATTTACATTATTTCCTAATTAATTAATTCATTGATTTCTTATCTAATTGATTAATTATTATTTTCTTTATATCCAACAAATAAATTAGAACACTCGAGGAATTAAAAAAATGATAGGATCAGTACATCCAATTGATGTAACGGTTCTCTGTAAAATTAGTTCTAATCATGAAAATAGGATTAAATTTATATACGCGAATACGGCAAAGGTAAAAAGTTCATCATCATTGTAATTATTATTATTATAAGAATTTTTTTTTAACTTTAATTTTTTACCAGTATTTTTTACGTAATCAATCTTTTAATTTTAATTCTCATTCCTCATTCTCATTTCCCATTCCTATTTCCCATTTCCCATTCCTTATTCTCCTTTGTTACATAATATATTTTTATCATAATAATTTCATAATAATGATAATAATAATAATAATAATAATAATAATAATATTCATCAAAATTTTTCATAATAATTTTTTCATAATAATTTTCATAATATATTTTTTTTAGCGATATCTCATTTTACTTCAATTAGTAGAGAAAATGTCGGTTGAAAGTATAGTGGAAAAGGTAAAAAATGGGAGATTCGTATCTAAAGATGAAGTTTTACGAAATTGTATGTGTTACGTTTTAATATTCATTATTAAATATTTTTTTGATATTAAATATTTTTAATAATTCCTTGTCTTTTAATGAATTTTTATGAATTCTTTAGGGCGTAATACAGCAGAAGATGATATAGTTCTCGGATCAAGTACTATTTCACTTAAAGATCCTGTAAGTTAAATTCAATAAATTAATTTAAATAAATTATTTTATATCTCTTTACAAATAATAATAATAAATAATAATAATAACAGGTTACATAATTAATAAAATTATCTTATAGTTAGGATATACAAGGATCAAGATACCTTGTAAATCTGCAAAGTGTTCTCATATTCAATGTTTTGATGCGTTCCTCTTTTTCCAGATGAATGAACAAGTTCCTACATGGACATGTCCTGTATGTAATTCTATAATTGATTCTTGGGAGGATATTATGGTAGATGGGTAAGATTAATTACTTTTAACTTTATTTTATTTTATTTTATTTTATTATTTTTATTAGTTTTCTCTCTATTATTTTCTTTATTTTCTTTATTATTTTCTTTATTATTTTCTTTATCATTTTCTTTATCGTTTTCTTTATCATTTTCTTTATAATTTATTTTCTCTATTATTATTTTCTCTATTATCATTTTCTCTATTATCATTCTCTTTATTATTTTCTTTATTATAACTTTTTTGTTAGGTATTTTACGGATATACTAAAAAATACACCAGAAGATCAAGATAGCGTTTCTATAGATCCTAACGGCATATGGAATATTCCGATGAAACGAGCTACAGAAGAGAAAAAATTTTATCCAGTAGTTAAAAAATCACGAATAGATTTTTCACAACATGATGTATTTATTATAGATTCATCCGAAGACGAAGAACCTGTTAAACAAAAAAAATACAAAAAAATTTATGAAGATAATAAAGAAATTATCGATCTCACATTAAGTAGCGATGAAGAAGAAATTTCTCGTACCTTCAACAACAATAAAGATAATAGTAGAAATAAAGGTACTCCTCCTGTTGATTTTCATGTTAAAATGGAAGACAGACAGGAAATTCTAGATATCGTAAGACCTCCAAATGTAGAGTATTCTTCCACCCTTATTTCTTTACATTCTTCACATTCTTCGCATTCTTCGCATTCTTCACATTCTCCATATGGATCAAATACCACCACCACCGCCACTACCCCTACCACTACCACTTTTAATAATAATAATAATATAACAATTTCACCATATTATGGTCAATATGAAATGGCTGTTGTTGATGTTCCCCCATCATTTTATTATGATAATCCTGAAACCTCTTATTCCCATGGTTCTTTAGGGGGAGATTACGAATATTACATGAAAGATTTCGAAGGATATTCCTAATGATAATAATAGATCAAGTAAACGATAAAATAATAGATGGTGAGTGAAAATAAATAAATTGCGGTGATGAAGAAAAGAGATTAATTATAATTAATTAATTATATTTATAGTGATAAAACATCGTCATAGATATTGTACAGGAAATTATTGGCAATTTTTATATGAACAAACAAAAAAAAAAAAAATAATAAGATATATATATATATATATAAATATTTATAAAATGAATTATAAGTAAGAAAAATTTTTTTATTCCTTTGTTTCTTGCTCAATATACAATTTCGGAATCAAACCAAATTACTTATCGTAAAAATCCAAGTACATTTTTTTTTTTTTTTTTTTTTTTTTTTTTTTAAA
>PQFF01000370.1:185433-210010 GCA_003547095.1 Diversispora epigaea
TTTTTTTTTTTTTTTTTTTTTTAGTTTTTGAAACTTAACCTTCCCTCCATTTTTTTTTTACCACTAGTTAACTTTCTTCTTACTATTAGTTGTTATCTTCTTTCTACTAGTTAGAATTCTTTTTTACTAGTTTGATCTTTTCTCTATCTTTAGTTTTCTACTAACTACTCACTGAAAAAAAAAAAAGATAGATGAATTTTTGTAAATTTTTGTTTGAAATAATAAAGAAATCATTTTTTTTTCAAATTATTTATTATCATCTATACCTTTATTTTATTGTATTTTATTGATAAATTTTCAAATTTACGTGATAATTTAATAAGACTTTTTCGATTTACACAATTTTTATTGATTAAACGAAAAATATACAGTATACAGTATGCAGTATACTGAATATAAATCAAAATGTCATCATATACAAACTAAATACGCGCACTATATATACATTCGAATACACTCGGATACACTCGGATACATCCGGATAATTTGGTGAAATATTTACAAGAAAAAAATAAAAAAATATATTAAATATTTTAACAACTTCATCCATTTTTATAACTGACTTCCAATTTATACTTCAAATGATCTCCTGCAGTCATTTTCGTTCTAGTCTTTTTTCCATATTTATCTTCCTCTCCTATTTTATTCCAAATTCTAATATCTTCTTCAAATTCATCAATAATTTTACTTGGAATTGGATTTAAACTAACATCATCCTCCGCATGACAAAAATATGCAATACTATACCTATCATGATTATGATTATTATGATGATGATGATTATTATTGTTGTTGTTTAAAAATGATGCATCTTTACTAGTTCGAAATACTACTCGATGTATGGTTGATTTAAATAATCCTTTACTCCAAAATTCAAGTAAATCTCCAATATTAATTAATACACAATTTGGAATAATTGGAGCTGAAATCCATTGTGGTGTTGAATTATTATTATTATTATTATTATTATTATTATTATTAGATAAAATTTCTAATCCACCAATGTCTTTTTGAAATAAAATAGTTAATGATCCATAATCCGAGTGACTACCAGCTCTAATAATCTCCCCCTCCTCCCCCTTATTTATATCATCATTATTATTATTATTTTCATTATTTATTATAATTGGATAATGAAGAATTCGAAGTGTATTACCAGATTGTGCTTCATATCTATGCCTATCCTCAAACCAATATTTTCCTCTTGAACTTTGAGGAATTTTTAAAGCTATTGCAAAGGATTGTAAAATTTTCATACATAATGAATGACATGCCTATATAAAATAATTTCCATTTGATTGATTAAAAAAAATTTTTTTTTTAATTCTAAATGTTTAAACATAAAGAAATAAATATTTACCTTTGAAAAGGATTCCAAAATTATTAGGTTATCTTTAAATAATTGGGGAAGTTCTTGACTTGTTTTACCATTATGAATTTTTCCAAAATTGAATACTCTATGGTATATAAAAAATAATAATATGAATAATATGAATAAATAATTAATTGATTAAAAATATTACATATTCATAAAGAAATCATGATATGTCATATATATGTGTACTCTTTAAAATCTCCATTAATTTGATTCTGTGGGTCAAGTTTCTCTTGATATATAGCACTATATCCATTATTCTCTTTCATATTGTGTTTTAGTTTTTCTTCTTGTGAAAGATTGAAATAACTTTCAGACTTTTATTAAAAAATAATAATCCATTAAAATTTTTTTTTCTTTTTTCAAACAATTCTCATAAATCAAAATAAAAAAAAATATTACTTTCTCAAACATTTCATCAATTAACTCTTGTTTAATTCCATGATTCTTTAAGTAAAAGAATCCAATTGTTTTACTTGCTTCTTTAATCTGTTCCGAACAAATAATTGAATTCTCTTCAAATAATGAAAAATCGATAATTGGTATTGACATTTTTCATTTTTTTTTTAATGCTGTGTTGTAAATATTTTAATTAATTATTAATTATTTATACATCAGATAATATTAAATATTATTATGCAATAATCGGGGTATTTATATGGATATATATAGATATACATATAGTGAATTATGATTGAATACATTGGTCGATCCGTCTATCAGTATTTGTTATAAGAATTATTTATTAAGTTTTGATTTTTATTGATTAGAGAAGAAAAAAAAAAATAACACTCCAAAACGAAAAATGTCGAAAACCATAAGAACACGTAGCGGTATGAAAGAATTTGAAAGAAGGATGAAAAAATCAACTAGAAAAAACGCGATAAGTGTTGATTTTCCTACTCTCCCTGAACGCGATCCAGGTCATATTGTTGTCATGGGAAATAATGATTTTGGTCAACTTGGTACATTTAACTTAGAAGAAGAAGAAAAAATTGACGACGATGAGGATGATGATGATAAAGAAATTAAGATTCCAACACTTAATCCAATTTTCGATGATAAAAAGATAGCTAAAATAAGTAGTGGAAATTTACATTGTGCGGCTCTTACACGTGATGGCAAAGTTTATACTTGGGGTTGTAATGATCATGGATCACTTGGTCGAGAAACTACTGATAATGAAGCAGTTCCATTAATTGCACAAGGACTTGATGGAGAAAAAATTGTTAAATTATTTTGTGGTGGAAATATTACATTGGCTATTTCTACTAAAGGTTATCTCTATATGGCAGGAACATTTAAAGGTCAATCGGGAGTTTTGGGATTTGAAGCTAAAGAAAAATCACCTACTCAACAAACAACTTTTGTTCGTTATAAACCTTCTGATGAATTTGTAGTTGTTGATGTTTGTGCTGGTACGGATCACGCTGTATTACTTACAATTGAAGGTTATGTTTATTGTTGGGGAAGTGGTGAAGCTTTTCAACTTGGAAGAAAAGTCTCTGAACGTCACGCTACTTCAGGACTTTATCTTAATAGACTTAACTTATTTGGAATTGAAAAAATATTTGCTGGATCTTTTCATAGTTTCGCGATTCGACAAGATGGTACAGTATTTTCTTGGGGATTAAATAATTTTGGTCAATGTGGATTTAATCCCAAAGATAATTTTATTGTTCAACCTAAGGCCATAGAATTCTTTAATGATAAGAAGGTTAAATCCATTGCAGCTGGATTTCATCATACTTTTGTATTATTAGAAGATGGTCGAGTTTATAGTTTTGGTAGAGCTGATTATGGACAACTAGGTTTAGGAAAATTAAAAGATTCCCATGTAACGGAACCTACTTTGGTACAAATCCCACCTAATAATAAAAATAATATAAAAGATGAAGATAGTCAAGATGTCGATAGAATGGATATTGATGATGATGAAGAAGATGATGAAGGTAAAAAGCCGTTACTATGCAAACTTATCGCTACCGGAGATCATCATACGGTCCTTCTTGGAAAGGACGGATCTTTATATACTTGTGGTTTTGGGGATAGTGGTGCCTTGGGAAATAAAAAACCGGGAGATGACGATGATGATGAATGGGATGAATTTATTCCATATAAAGTTACCGGTGAAGAATTAGAAAATCGTCGAATTTTAGAAATTGCGGGTGGATCTCAACATACAATCCTCCTTACTACTTAAAAAGAAAAAAAAATAAAGTTTTGCTTCTATTTTTTATTTTTATTTTATTTTTTTTTTTTGAGATTAGAATACAATGGTCTGTATTTTATTATTTTTATGGTAGCAATTATATCATCAAAAATATTTTAGACGCCTTCGTAAATATTTTTTTTTTATGTATTCAATTTGCTATATTATTCTTGATTTATTTTTTTTAGAATATACAGAACATATATATACATATATTTTTTTTTTTTCAATTTGGATGTACGAATAAAGAAAATTTAGATTTAGATATTTAATTTCAATTATTATAGATTTTAAATTCTTTTGCCAAAAAACATTTGAAAATCAAATAGAACAATTTTTTTTTTAATAAACTGAATCTTTTGTGCACGCGGAAAGATGTAATTTGTTGCACGTGGAAAGTGATATGAAATGATTTCTGAATTAAAAAATATATTTTATTTACATCGCTATAATTTTATGATTAATCCAACTTTATGCATTAAGTAATTATTAATTCATGGGACTTTTTTTTTTGTGATGTATCATGCGATTGACTCCTAAATCTCGGGATTAAAAGATGTAATGACATATGATACAAAAATTACTAAATAAAATAAATAATCATTCTTTTTTAAAAAAAATCCTATAAATATTCATTATACATTATAAATATATGAATTCCTTTAAATAATAGTTTTTGCCAAAAGTTTTTTTTTTCCTTAAAAAAATGAGTGGAAAAAAATTTTTTAGGAATTTTGTTAATGTTATAATTTTAGATGATGGTTTTACAGTTACTCGTTCTGATGCAAATCCGTCAATGTGGCCAGATACTACGCCAGATATTAATTCTGAAGGTGTACGAGTTTATTATCGACCAGTTAATTCTAGTGAGGCTAAGGGACAACATTATTTAACAAAATTAGGTGAAGCTTTAGCCAATGCATTATGTAAAGCAACGCCCAATTTACGAATCCCTAAACGTACGTAAAAAAATTGAAAAATTGAAAAAATCGGCTCAAATGCAAAAAAATAAATTAATTAAAAATAAATAATAATTGGCAATTTTTTTTTTTTTCGAAAAGCGATGCTGAAATCTTTTCCGCAAGGATATAAATTATTTGAGCGAATCAGGGAAAATCATGATAATTTGCCGGTTCGAAGAGATACTTATCTATTTGGTAAATTTTAATGGAAAACAACGATAATTTTTGATGATTTATTTAATAATTAATTTTTATTAACAATTTAATAATAATAATAATAATTATAGGTAGCCACGTTTCCCTAAAATTTTATTCGCCACGTGAATTTGAAGAACATCTTTTATGGCTCGCCTCGGATAAAGAATCTCTTTGCAATTGCAAATATTGTACCAAGAATCGACAAAGAAAAGAGACCGAGACTGGTGCAACTACTATAATGAAAGCTTTATCCAAAAAAAGGTTTATCGATTCAAGTCAAGATTCGCCTTCAACAGAATCCAGATCTACCAAAAGACCTAGAGAGAACGTTGGAAACGGTTATCAAAAAACTCAAAATTCGAAGAAAAAATATAATACATTTCGAATTGGCGAGATCACCTGGGTAGAAGTTCGATACATATTGGATTCACAAAATGAAATGATACCGAAACAAATTACTCATTGGCCAGCATTTGTACGTGACCATAATCAAATAACCGATTTAACTGATGAGGAAGAAATTTCATCTTCGGAACCTATTATTCAATATGATTTACAAATATTATTTTATAAAGAAAATATGAGATTAAAGCAAAAAGCCATTTTACCGTGGTTAGCTCTTGATTCAACAAATTTTGTAACAGAAATTAATAAAATTGATAACGATGATCGTACGGAGTTGATGTCCAAATTTTTAAAAGCCATTGATTACGCGAATGATGCAACTTCCAAAACTCTTGAACCATTCTATTCAGAAGAAGTGATCTCTCCTCGCCTTCGCGTTATCAAAGGTATTTTGATTGGACCGGAATTATTGAAAGAGAATGATTATATCCGAGTTAAACACGATAAACAACAACAAAATGCTATAAACTTAAATAAGAGTCCAATTTTTAAAATTCATTACATTCTTCATAATGAAGAAATACAACGAATTGAATTGACAGGTGATATATTTGTCCGAGTGCATCAAGATCAAAATGTGTTGGTAAAGATTAATTTGAGTGGTCAAGAACATAAAATTGGTTTGGGTGACATTGCAGGACGCTTTTATGAAAAATATTCCGATATCTCAAGATGTCTTTTGATAGATGAATACTCTAACAATAGATTCCAAGCAGAATTTTTTAAAGAATTTTGAAATTTATTAGAATTATTTTTTAATCTTATTGACCACGTGAAAAGAATGCATTGCTTTATAATTTTTGCTTAGCATATCACGAATAAAATTTATTTGCTATATTTTGTACAAATAAAAGTGATACCAATAAGGAAATAAAATCAAGTTTCGTACATTCTTTATAATTCTGATAATTCTTTAAATATAAAGATGATAAAAAAAATGGAATGATTATGTATTCCGTTTCAAAAAATAATAATAATAATAATAAAGTTTTCTCATGTTGATTATTTTACAAGTTTGTTTATTAAAAAATTCAGGAAGAGAAATACTCGCATGTGTTACATGACTTAACCTTCTTTATTGTCTTTATCTATATTCGGCTCTTTAAAAGGATACATTCACAAGAAAATTATAAATATATATATTTTTTTTAGAAAAAAAATGAGTAATAAACTTTATTTACCATCGTTATGGATTGACGAGAATCCAAAGTATACCAAAGAAAATGCTCCTGATACAATCTTTTTAATAGCGGGCCAGCCAGATTCTGGATTGGTAAGTTAATTTATGCCTCCTTTGACCATGTAAGGTCGCTTTATTATATATATATATATTTTTATTATGATAATTAAGAACCTTTTTTTTTTTTTTTTAATTCCTTAATTCATTTTAATGTAATTATTTTAATTCCTGTAATTTTAATTCAGGTAAAATTCTTGGAAAAAACGAAAGAAACATCTGATCTAGAAATTAGAAAATCCGGAATGATAGATATTCCTGGTATATTTTATTACATAAAATCTTATATTTTATNGTTTGTTTATTAAAAAATTCAGGAAGAGAAATACTCGCATGTGTTACATGACTTAACCTTCTTTATTGTCTTTATCTATATTCGGCTCTTTAAAAGGATACATTCACAAGAAAATTATAAATATATATATTTTTTTTAGAAAAAAAATGAGTAATAAACTTTATTTACCATCGTTATGGATTGACGAGAATCCAAAGTATACCAAAGAAAATGCTCCTGATACAATCTTTTTAATAGCGGGCCAGCCAGATTCTGGATTGGTAAGTTAATTTATGCCTCCTTTGACCATGTAAGGTCGCTTTATTATATATATATATATTTTTATTATGATAATTAAGAACCTTTTTTTTTTTTTTTTAATTCCTTAATTCATTTTAATGTAATTATTTTAATTCCTGTAATTTTAATTCAGGTAAAATTCTTGGAAAAAACGAAAGAAACATCTGATCTAGAAATTAGAAAATCCGGAATGATAGATATTCCTGGTATATTTTATTACATAAAATCTTATATTTTATTACATAAAATCTTATATTTTATAAAATAAACCTTTATTAATTTTATTAATATACCTATATCAATAATATATAGGAACAAATCCTCCATTTTGTCATTATATCAAAAGAGATTCCGTCGAATTGCGAGCAACTTTTACGACTGTTAAAGGTCATCAAGTATGTATATAAATGAAAATCTCTCATATATATATATATAAATATAAATACCGTATATATGATATAAAAGAAAAAAACTAAAAATCTTCAAAATCTTTCTTTGTGTGTAAAAAAGTCTGACAGTCATTATCGTCATTATTTCAATGCTCCAAATGTAAAACGTCTGATATATTTTTTTGACATAAACATTGACCAGTAAGTCATCATAATATTAAAAATTTTTAAGTGAAAGGTTCGCGTATATTTCATTTCAAACAATTTCTATAATTTTCTTCGTTTGTAGTGTAAAACCTTACGTCACAGATACCGAGAAGATAGATCAAGTTGTCAAAGGAGTGTTACCACCTTTCGAACCATTGCTCAAATCATGTTATGGTCGTATGTTAGATAGTCGTCAAGCTGTAAGTGCAAAAAAAAATTTAAAAAATTTTAATTTTTCAAAAAAAAAAAAAAAAAAGTATTTAATTCTTTTAAAATATTCAAATATATAAAATAAAATAATAAAAAAAAATAGCTACAATCCGTGACAAATGTGGTAAAACGACTTCACCCCAAGATTCCTTATACAATCGTAGTAACGAATCGCAGTAAATTACCCGAATTCAACGATGTCCTCGTTTGTAAATATTTGAATCTCGAATCTTTATCTTGTCCATCAATAGAAATTGTGGATGTAGATATGGATCATTTAGGCGATGTTATCGAGTGGTCAAATCAATTGATGGATATGAATGAATGGACTTTTCTTAATCATAGATTATCCAGTACTCAATATGCAGAGAAATTAAAAAAATAAATGAAATACTGTAATTTTTTTTTTTCTTCGGTAATAATTAAGTTACCTGAGTTCTCAAATTTTCAATATAAAATATCATAAAATATCACATCAAAAAAAAAAAAAAAAAATATCGTTAGAATTTTCAAATTTTTTATTTTATTTTATTTTATTTATTTATTTATTACTTCAAATATTTTTAGTAAGATTAATATATCATAGAAAATACTATATTTGGAATAATAAAGTATAATTCATCTAATTTATCTAATGACTAACGTTCAATCCACATGAATTCTGAAACGCGTTGACAAATTTTAAGTTCAAATCATTTTAAAAATGGAAAATGATCAAAGTTATTTTTAAAAATGGCAAATTTGCCAACTTTGCCATTAAGATGTAGTGGGGTAAAATATGCCGTTCGAAGTTACATTTCCTTTTTAAGGAATAATTTAAACATTTCCACGTTTCCAATGGAAAGATAAATTACCAAATTTTGCCAACAAAAAGAACAAACTACAATGCATTCGTCAACAATGTTCAATGTTCGGATGTCACGTTTTCAATTGATAGAATCCCAACAAATAATATCCATTTCCTGTCAATTTCTTACCCAAAAAAAAAACGGCAAAATGTATGATACATTATGCGGAGTTATCAATCGCAAGTGTAAATCCGATTGGTAGGGGTAGGGACAAAGGGCAGAACGTAAATGAAAATTTCCAAGATTGTTTTCAAGATATGTTATAACCTCTTTGGAATAATTACAAATAATTATTCCTCGTGGGAATGTTTGTATCCCAAAAAAAATGGTTGACTCTCATTATCCGCAGAAAAAGTTGTCATTTCAGATCATCTCCGAAATGAATATAAATGAATATATGAAAAACCCGTATTTTGATATAAAAGGGATGTACTATAATAAAGTAAACTATCGAATTATGCTGAAAATAACTTTGAATTTTCTCGTCATCGAATATTAAATGTATAAATAGGTCATTATTCTTTTTCCGTTTTCTTTTTCTTCATCTCTTCTCCAAGAGTTTAAAAATGAATTACCTTTGAATAAATTTTTTTTTTTTTTCATTCTAAATTTTTGGGTAATAAATATATATATATATATATATATATTCTATAATCCTTCTTTTTATCGAATCGTTTCTTAAACCCGATCTTGTTGTTTAAAACTTTTCTTGTTGTTGAATCAATTCTTTTTGTTTAAATCAATTCTTTTTGTTTAAATCAATTCTTTTATTTAAATCTTTTTCTTGTTTGTTTGATCTTTGTTAATTGTACAAAAATCAATTCATTCGTATAGTGACATGAATCTTTGATTATAAATTGAAATTTTACAAAACTTCTGGACATCAAATGCAGCAGCATTACATTTTTGAAAAGTAAACAATACATTTTATATATATATATATATTTTACCTTAAAAATAATAATAAAGAAAAAAAAGCCCTCGAAGATTATTCAAAGAGGGAAAATTTATCATTGTAAATTATGGGACCTTTTAAATTTCCGGAATACGGAAGTGGTGACAAGCAAGAAAGTAATTCTCCCAATCGTAATAATGATAGTCTCGATAAATTAGTCTCTCTTTCTAATTTATCTACAAACAATGAAGCATCTACTTCTTCTTCCGAGCAAGGAAATGAACAAAGTGAAAACAAAACCATACAATCAAGTCCTACTACTAATACTACTATCGCTAGTAGTAATAGTAGTTTCCAACGAAATTTTTTAGAAATTGCCGCTAAACCTCCATTTCCTCCCACGATTCTTCCTAAAGATTTAGTTAATGATCTTTTACGTAGCAACAAGTCTAAATCTCATAAAATGTTGAATGAATTCTTCATATATCGTAAAGCTGTTGTTCAAGAATTAAAAAGACAAAAGATGCGTCTGAAAATGACTGATGTTTCAACTTTGGCATCTACTTCCTGGCATAGGGAACTACCAAATGTCAAAGATGAATATAGAAGATTGGCTCGTGAAACAGAAAAATTATATCTCAAAGTCCGTGCCGAAAATCAACTAAAATCCGAAACCGATAAAATCGACAAGACTGACATGGCAGAAATGGCAGAAATGGCAAGCAAAGCAGCCAAGACAGACAAGATAGACAAGACAATCAATGCAGGCAAGGCAAGCAATGCAGACAAGACAAATAAGGCAGACAAGACAAGCCAGAATAAGACAGGCAAAGCAGATAAGACGGACAATACAACTAGAGAAGATCCTTCGATTTCAAGTACAGAAACTGACGCCAATTTTTCTCCAACAACTGAAATTTTGACAACTCCATATATTCCAGATGTTCAAAATATTCTAGATATGGAAACTCAAAATTTTGGTTTTACAAATTTGGTTAATCAAATCCCAGGATCACATAATATTCATCCAATTAATCAATTTTCTCAATTTTCTGGGTATGTTCATAATCCTCCTTTTTATCAGGAACAACAATATGAACAACCACAATTTCTTATTTTTCCAAGTAATAATAATCAATATTACTCATTAACACCATATTTTACTTCTCCTTTTGAGTATGGTAATTTTGGTCCAAGTCAAATTACTTTTAGAACTTCTTATCAAGAACAACAGCAACAACAATTATTACAACCTTCGTTTATAAATTTAGCAACAGCATTTCCAGGAGGAGGAATTTTAAATATCCCGTTAACAGAATTTTTGTGGCCTTCAAATATCGAAAATTATCGTCATTACTTTCCCACTTTCATGCCACTACCAACATCTTCTTATGCACCTTATGTAACTTTTTTCACTAATAATGATAATAATAATAATAATAATAATAATAATAATAATAATACAACAATAATGCATCACATAACAAAAAACAATAATGTAATATATANATCCTTACTAGATGTGTAGTTCGCATAATTCGGGTGTAATCATGTCGTGTGTAATTCGTGTGTATTTCGTGTAATTGCGCATTTCATAATGTACAGCTTAAATTCTTTTGTGTAATTCATGTATATATACTAATAAGTACATTATATTTTTTAAAAAAAATAATAATAAAGAATAATAAAAAATAACGTAACACAACCAAGAAATTTATTGATCTTCAATTTCAAAAGTCAATTCCCGAATGTTTTTACTAAAATTACCAAAAAAAACTAAAAGAATGCAACAAACATAAAATAAATTAATGCAAAAATAAATAAACATCAATTATAAACAATAAACATTAATAATAATAATAATAATAATAATAATAACAATAATTACAATAATGACAGTAATTATAATAATGATCCAATCACACCATCTCAAAATACTGGTTCGAGATAACACACGAGAGAAATTTTATATTTCAATATAATCTTTCTTTAAGCTAATAATAAAATAATTGTAATCGTATCAACTTGAACAAATATATGAAAAAAATAAGGTTATAATAATATAGAACAATAAGAATAATATAGAGTGAAGGGGGAAATAATAATAAGAAATTTTTGTAAGCTTTTTCTTTAACGCGTTTTTTTATCGTTATCATGTGATTATATGAGAAAACAATTTGCATTTAAGGATTATTTAAGAATGACTTTTTTTTAAATATTAAATAGTAGATATTTTTATTCACAGGTGATCCACATGTAAAGAATAACTTTAAAATCTAAAATTATGCAAAATTATGTTTGGTGGAATTATTAAACCTCGCGTACATGGCAAACACCCAAATGTTTTATTGATCTCTGTACAAAAACCATATTAAGTATGGTCAAATAATAAATCGTTTTTTTTTTTTTGAATCGCGTACTTAGATAAAGTTATTAAATAAAATTAAATTAAATATGAGTTCTTTTGGACTTTTAACATAAAGATTTCAAAAGGTTTGAAGATTTTAACGTTTAAAAATATAAATATTTATTATTTAATGGATTAATTAATAATCTTAGTGTTTATATTATAATTATAGGTTTTATTAGAGTAAATATAAATACGTATATTGTGATAATAAAATAATTTATTTTTAATTATTTTATTATTCTTGTTTGTTTCGTCTATTTCATCACCTTTTTCTGAATCTATTGTAAATAGTAATAATTATTATTAACTTTTGATCTATCTATCAAAGGAAGGTAACAATCATCATGAATTAGATTCACAAAAACCCATTTACTTTAATGTTGGTGGGTTAGAACTCCCAGGTTCCAATATACGTAAATCCCACATGCGCCATTAAAGATTACCCATTGTGCACAATTTGGATTAGCCATATCTGGACCAGAAACGGCACAGCAGGTTGCGAAATGGGTGACAGTTTTACAATTTTTAAAGTTATTTTGCGGAGTTTAATAGAATAATTGAAGACAAATTAAAATCATGTTTGTGAATTTATTTATGGATTTAAGGATGTGTTTAGGGACGCGATATTCTTAAGGATAAAACTTCACTTTATATATGTTACGCTTTTCTTTGATTGACATTACATTAGTACCTCAATTAATACTATTAATACCTTAATGATATTGTATTAATACCATTAATGACTCAACGTATTTGTGACACGGTAAAGAAAGATAATCTAAGAAAAAAACACATACATTTCTTTGAGCAGCCGATCTCAAAAGTTATGGTCACATAACATTTTTATAAATTTTAATAAATATAAATAGCTGATCCGTTTTTTGACAGTTATAGTGGTGATCACTGTATGTGTAACCTAAGCCTAAGGAATATGAATTGATTAACTATAGTTGATCAATTCAATCCATTCGAACGATGATCAATACATAACATACTATTACGCATTTGATTAATGCAAAAATGTAATTAAAAATATTCTAACTAAAAATATTTTTCTATTATATAAAAAAAAAAAAAATATACAGTACATACAAATAATAATAATTAATAATAATAAAGATAATAAAAAATAATAAGATTGAATTTAACCCAAAGCATACGCCAAAGCATCAAACCACCAAAATCCACCAACTCTAGCAATCCCTTGTACAGCATTACTAATAAAATCTTTATGTCTACATAACATACTATTACGCATTTGATTAATGCAAAAATGTAATAAAAAATATTCTAACTAAAAATATTTTTCTATTATATAAAAAAAAAAAATATACAGTACATACAAATAATAATAATTAATAATAATAAAAATAATAAAAAATAATAAAATTGAATTTAACCCAAAGCATACGCCAAAGCATCAAACCACCAAAATCCACCAACTCTAGCAATCCCTTGTACAGCATTACTAATAAAATCTTTATGTCTATTAAATTCTCTATCAATTCTACTTAAACCTTCCAGAAAATCTTGATAATCCACTCGACTAGGTATTAGTGGTAAACCATCAACACCTAATCGATTCCATGGATCATTCATTTCTTCTTCATTATTCATAAATGAATCTGAATCTGAATCCGAAGAAGAACTTTCATCAATGTTATTATTATTATTATTATTTCGTTTATGTCGTTCATCCCGTGAAATATCATAAAATGATAAATTTTCTCCTTGGTAACGTATATACAAAGTACTAAATCGAATTGCCAAATCGAGTACATCCAATATTGATTTACGAATTGGGCTGGTCTAATGTAATAATAATAATATTATTATTATTATTATTATTATTATTATTAAAATTAAATATCATAAAAAATATGGAAAGAAATAATAATTTGCAAACCTTTTTCCCAAGAATACATCGTTCAAATGCTATTTGAATATAATTATTATGCAAAGCAATCATTTCATCTATATCAAAAACATCTTGCAATTTCCTACGAAAATTTTCTGTTTCCGCAAGTAATATCTAAAAAAAATATATAAGTAAATAAATAAATAAATATGAGAAAAAAAAGAAAAATAAAAAATATATTAAAGTTAAAAAAAAAGGGAGGGGACTTACATTTCTCATAGTATAATCCCATATTGTATTTAAAAACCATATCAATTTCATTCTTACACCATAAAATAATATCGTAGCTTGGTTTTGATTCACCGTGCGTGAAAATGATAAACGTTCTAAAAGATATTTGGCTCTTTTTATTTGTAGTAAGAATACAAATATACGCCTGTATAGTTGCAGTACATCACTACTTATAATATTATTAAGAGGCCACGGAAACTAAATGTGAATGTTGTGAATTATTTTAACATTTCAAAGCAACAATGACAAAACAGTAAAAAAAAAAAAAATAACGAAAATAATAACAATAATAAAAATAACAATAAAAATAAAAATAGAAGCAAAAGAAAAAAAAAATCAAAAAAAAATAAATAAATAAATAAACAATAAACTCACATGATATTTGCTAAAAATTTTCTCAAATATTCTAACGGTAGTAATATCAGGCATCGAACCAGATTTATCATCCACCCAAACAGTGATAGAATTTCTANTATCCAACCATTTAAAGTTGCTCAATATATTTAAAATGAGTTCATTAAGAATATAGGTATCGTACCACATTTGACCTTTATCTATCTTTTTTTTTTTTTTTTTTTTTGGATTAAAAAGAAAAGAAAATTAAAAATCGAAATAAATTAATTGTTAAAAATTTTACAATGAAAAATATTTAAATATTTACTTTTTCAAATAGAGTATCACATAACCGATGCATCGATTCTCCTTGTTGCATAAAATAAAATCCCGATAATGCACGAATATGTCTCCAAAATTGACATCCATCTACTAAAGCCCCATGAAGTTGTTGACCTATACGTACATATCTCGGTTGAAGATATTCTTCATATCTCTCTTGGAATCTTTCATTGAAAGGTTGAAATATTAAGAAATCATTTATACTCTCATCTATTCCCTTCTTTTCATCTTCATCTTTATTTTTCTCATTCGTTTCATTTATTGTCAACGGTAAATTCAATAAAGGAAATAGAAAGGATGTTGTCTTGGGAAAGTCATTAATTATTTCATTTAAATCGAAAAGATTTTCTATCTTTAGTAACTCTGGTAACTTGTTATTATCATTATAACTATTATTGACGTCGACTTGTTGACCTTCATTATTATTATTTTTATTATGATCAATTATATCTTCTTTATCATAATTATCATTATTTATTATGTTTTCCTTCTCTTTTCCAAATTCTTCTTCATGTTCAAATTCATTATCACGTTCAAATTGGATTTCTTTCATATTATCATCATCTTCAACCATCTCATCATTTTCGTCTTCCATCTCATATTCTTCTTCATCTTCCATTTCATCATCATCCTCCTCACCTTTAGGTTGAGTTTCGACCACCACCACAACTTCTTGTTTTTCTCCTTCTTGATTATTCTTATCAGAAAGTTGACTTAATAAGTCAGAATCAACTTCCTCATCGTCTTGATGAGGATCGCCATCTTGATGAGATTCATCATTGAATGGTTCTTCAATAATCATATCTTCATCATATTTCTTATTGTTTATAGACAAATCAAACAAAGATAATGAATCTATACCCAAATTAAATTCCTCTGAATTATATTGAAATGATGATCTACGTCTATTTTCTCCCTGAAAAAAAAAGACAATAATGATAATACAATTATTATTATATTTTAAAATATATTTAAAGAAAAAACTAAAAAAAAAAAAATAATAATAATAATAGGAGTGAAATAAAAATGATAATACAAATTTGAAATAAAAATAAATACCCTTCTCAGGCTTAAAGACATTAATAAATTACGGGCTTTTCCGGCAAATAAAATTCTACTTGCGAAATGTGCCAAAAAATCCGGTAATATAATTCTTTTTGATTCTAAATTATTGGTTATCAATTTTGTTTCTCTAATTTTATACATTTCGGACCAATATTCCGAAGACAATATATTAATATTGGGATTTCTATAAATTATTATATAAATGTAAATTGATTAATCTAAGTTTATTAAAGAATTTATCTTATAACGAGATAGGTAAATAAAAAAAATAAAAAAAATAATGCTCACTTTACAATAAAAAATTCGTCAGCAGGATCATTTATAACTCCAGAACTAATCCATTCATCAATAATACGAGTAAATGGTACCAAAGAATTGTCTAAATGTTCTCCCAACATTAAAAATATAGATTTACTTCCTCCCATTTGGTGACGAACCAATTCATTAAATAAACCGGATAATATTTTATATGTTATTTCATAAGCTGGAGACTTTGATGATGATGATGAATGCTGTTGTTGTTGATTTTGATTAGAAATGTCTAATAATTGACTAGGTAAATCTATTATTGTTATTATTATAAAATATAAAGAAATTTGATAAGAAATTTTATAATTTAAGTGATCGTAAATGAATTATTAAAGAAAGAAATTTTTTTTTTAAAAAAAAATACCATTAAAAAGATAAGTCTCAAAAAGGTTATGTAAAATTTTAAATTCATATAGACGATCAGATATCTGATTTTGAAGTTGCAACAATGAAATGTAAATATTTTGATCTTTTTTTTAAAAAAAAAAAATTCAAAAATTAATAATATGAATCTTGAAGAAAATTTTCATAAAGAAATAAGAAAAATTTTGTGCTAACCTTGAGATTTTAAATTGTTTGCATGATATGTAAATTCCAAATTTGCTAATAAGTTATCAAATTTCCAAATCATTTTTAGAATTGACATAGCAAAAGCTTGAGTCGTTTGCCCATAAATTAAGCAAGATTCTTTGCATACCCTAAAAATAATATTTGTATAAATGAAAATTTTCACATTTTAAAATTCAAAAAAAAAAAAAAAATTTGGGATAATTCATTACCTCGTTGAAAATGTTCTCAATATTGTAACATAATTTCCATATTCGCAGAAAAATTCTAGAATAGATTTAAATGCTCCTTCCGTTAAATGCATCAATAATGCATTTAGTTTAACCTTTTAAATAATAATTAAAAAATTTATTCATTATTCATTATTATAATTTAATTTAATTATTATTCAATTATTGTAATTATTATCCTTATTATTTTTATTATAATTATAATTGCCTATGAAATTAAAAAATAGATTTCGTACTTTAAATTTTCCATTCGCCTTCGGATCTTGATNGAGATTTTAAATTGTTTGCATGATATGTAAATTCCAAATTTGCTAATAAGTTATCAAATTTCCAAATCATTTTTAGAATTGACATAGCAAAAGCTTGAGTCGTTTGCCCATAAATTAAGCAAGATTCTTTGCATACCCTAAAAATAATATTTGTATAAATGAAAATTTTCACATTTTAAAATTCAAAAAAAAAAAAAAAATTTGGGATAATTCATTACCTCGTTGAAAATGTTCTCAATATTGTAACATAATTTCCATATTCGCAGAAAAATTCTAGAATAGATTTAAATGCTCCTTCCGTTAAATGCATCAATAATGCATTTAGTTTAACCTTTTAAATAATAATTAAAAAATTTATTCATTATTCATTATTATAATTTAATTTAATTATTATTCAATTATTGTAATTATTATCCTTATTATTTTTATTATAATTATAATTGCCTATGAAATTAAAAAATAGATTTCGTACTTTAAATTTTCCATTCGCCTTCGGATCTTGATAAAACAAAAAACTAGGTCTCCCAGATAACATAAATAACACTTCACGAATGGAATCAAGTTCTGTAATATATTTTGCTAAGGTATGATCATAAAACAAATATCTTTCATTTTGACTATGATGTTTGGCCAGTGAAGGACCTTTTTATTTTAACAAAATAACGTAACGCGAAAACTATTTAAAATAATTAATGATAAAAGAATTATGAATGAAATAGGAAGAAAAATAGAAGAAAAATTCCTCACCTAAAGTACACGAATCATTTTTGTCAAACTTTGTAGCTATAATAAAGAAGAATGGAAAAAATAAAAAAAATAGTAAATAACATATACGAAATTTCCAAAAAAAAAAAAACGCATAACACAAAAATGCACTCACCATTCAAATATGAATAATCGCTATAACCTTGCCTCCAATATTGTTTAGATTGTAATTCTTGTACTAATTTATTGTTCGTTTCTTTATCTACAATTTCTTTTACTCTAAATTGTTCGATGTTATGCTTCGTCTCCGAATCAGACTAAATAAAAAAATCAAAAAAATCAAAAATTTATATTAAAAATGGACCTTGCTGAACTAAGAATACATCAACAACATTTAATTATTTAAAAAATAATAATACTTTACAATCGTATTACGGTTATTTGTATCAACTCTTTCTCTAATCCATCCTTCCAAATCTGAACCCCATTCCGATTCATAATCATCATCTTCTTCATCTTCATAATAGTTTTTTTGTTCCCAATGTAATCCCATTAAAGGTTCTTCTCGAAGAATATCGGATACTTTAAATTGTGGTGGTTTTGGTTTTTCTTGGGTAAATATTGTTGAAGGAATGTAGGTGGTTTTAAGGGGTGATTCGGATAGGTTTAAAATTAAGCAAAGAATATCATAACGAGTTTGTGACTAATAAATGAAAATAAAAAAATTAATCAAAAATATAGTATTTTAATTGAAATTAAATGATAATGATGATGATGATGATGATGATGATAATTTATAAAATTACTAACAGGAATTGATCCCTCAAATCTTGGCTTTTGCATAAATAATGTAACCCATCTATCTAAATATTCCGCTTTACTATCTTGCGTGTGTAAACGAAATTTTTCGGAAAGTCTTGAAAATATTAAATAAAAATTTTATTTATTATATAAAAAAAAATTATAATACATATAGTATAATAAAATAGTTCGTGTATTTTATATTTACCCTTGATACTTTCGTAATACTACTTTTTGACCAGTACTACCAAACTTCCCAAATCTAAACGTCGAATGTACATTTTTTACAAATTTTTTATAATTTTCGGATCCTGGCTAGAACATAAATATTGAATTAAATTTGGACAAAGAATCAAACTAAATCCAACAACAAATTTAAATATTAGAGACCTGTGTATGGGTTATATGTTGAATTAATTTTTCGATTGAGGTATTTACAATATTTGTAGACATTTTAGAAATTAACTTGGAATAACTTTACGATAAAACGAGATTTTCATCAAATATTCTATTATTGTTCTATATATATTCAGTGACACAAGCAGATCACCGATATAAACAACTTTGCTTTTTTTTCGTGTCTTTTCGTTTTTTCTATTATTAAAAGTCAAATACAGTAATTTATATATATATATATATATATATATATATATTTGCATAGTGTAGGCAACAAAATACGAAGACTAGAAGAAGCATAAAGGAGTATATCGAAATATCAACACTTTTATAAACGTGCGAGGTGGATCATAAGCCAGTGTGCATTACTTTGCATTACTTCTAGACAGAGTTCTGTACACGCGTCTTATGTTATTAACTTTTTTTTTGAATTAATTTAATACTTCTTTAGATAACGACTGTCGCGCCATTAGATAATGTAATAATCGCGTAAAATTAAAATCTGATATATAAGTTAAGTATATTATTATTATTAAAATTAAAATTATTAAGGAAAAATCTCTAATTTTTCGTGATAACATATATGCATGCATATGATTTTGTATTTCTAATACTTAATTTAAAAAAAAAAATAGAGTTTATTTTTTTAAAAAAGAAACTTACGTATCACCCGGTGTCACTATGTAGATCAAACTAAGATAATCAGTTTATAGAATCCTGTTCATTTTTTTTTTATTTATTTTTCAATTATGTCTTCTTTATCAGTTTTACCTTCTTCATTATCACCCAAAGAAAGAGCAAATTTTGCTACCGGTTCACGTTTATTATCATGCGCAATTAATGAAGAATTAGTGGAAGCTATTTACATTCCATATAATAATAATTCTTCGGCAGCATTAAATGAAAAAAACAGCGCAGTCGGTGTGGTCTTTGTCTTATCACCAAATTTTAATAAATTTTATAATATTAATGGAATTAATGAAATTAGTGAAATTAGTGACGAGAATGATAACAGTAATATATTTGTCNATCATAAGCCAGTGTGCATTACTTTGCATTACTTCTAGACAGAGTTCTGTACACGCGTCTTATGTTATTAACTTTTTTTTTGAATTAATTTAATACTTCTTTAGATAACGACTGTCGCGCCATTAGATAATGTAATAATCGCGTAAAATTAAAATCTGATATATAAGTTAAGTATATTATTATTATTAAAATTAAAATTATTAAGGAAAAATCTCTAATTTTTCGTGATAACATATATGCATGCATATGATTTTGTATTTCTAATACTTAATTTAAAAAAAAAAATAGAGTTTATTTTTTTAAAAAAGAAACTTACGTATCACCCGGTGTCACTATGTAGATCAAACTAAGATAATCAGTTTATAGAATCCTGTTCATTTTTTTTTTATTTATTTTTCAATTATGTCTTCTTTATCAGTTTTACCTTCTTCATTATCACCCAAAGAAAGAGCAAATTTTGCTACCGGTTCACGTTTATTATCATGCGCAATTAATGAAGAATTAGTGGAAGCTATTTACATTCCATATAATAATAATTCTTCGGCAGCATTAAATGAAAAAAACAGCGCAGTCGGTGTGGTCTTTGTCTTATCACCAAATTTTAATAAATTTTATAATATTAATGGAATTAATGAAATTAGTGAAATTAGTGACGAGAATGATAACAGTAATATATTTGTCATTAGAGTAAATCATAAACCTTTATTTTCTTCTTTGACAACACATGAGAATGATGAGAATAAGAAGGAAATGATGAGAATTAATCATATAAATCCATGGGATATCTTACCTTCTATATTTCAAATTCAAATCCCTTTGAATCATACATTTTTATATAAATCAAATGATATTTTGAATATATCGAATTCTTATTGTTATCCTTTTTTGAATAATTTGATGGATTCAGAAGAGAAAAAAGTTGTTGTTGGACCATTAGAAATATGGGATATTTTAGCTAAATGGTTAAATTTACCAAAAGATCTGGTGGAATTTTTTGCTTCGGAATTAGAAAGTTCAGTAAAATATCAAGGTATTATTAATACAGTATATATATTTCATATATAAAGAGAGAGAGCGATTTTAATTTTTTATATTTATTTTCTAGAATATTCTTATAAAAATTCCAAACCAATTCCATCATTTAATTCAACAAGTGTAGAGTGGGAACAAAGTTTAATAGAATCACATCCATTTCATCCGGTATTTAAATAAATAAATTATTATTATTATTATTATTATTATTATTATTACATACATTTTAACATACCATATTCCTTGTTTGAAAGTTACATAAATCAAGAAAGGCAATTCCACCACTACCAGATATTGAACCTGGTACTTATGACTTTGAAAATCCATTAATTCGGTTTGTTTCAGTGTCACGCGATAAAGTAAATATTCTTGGTTCATTTGAAAAGAAACTACTTGATCTTATAAACATTATGTCACCAAAACCGAATATATTATCTGTTGATGATAATAAAATTCTTATACCAATTCATGAATTACAATTACCAATGATTAAAGAGAAATTTTCTTATGTAGAAATTTTACCCGAAAAATATTCAATTAGAGCAAAAAGTTTTGCAAATTTAAGAACTGTAATATTTCCAAATCTTCCTAAACGATCATTTAAACTTCCCTTAGCTATGAGATTGACATCCGCAATTCGAACAATTTCACCTTGGTCAGCTTATCTTGGTACAGCATTATTACCCATATTAGAAAAACTTATAGTGAACAAGAATATTTTAAGAATCACCTATGAAAAATCTTGTGTGATTTCGAAAGAACAAGATTTTGATGTGGCAAAACATTTAGCTTGTATTATGAGAGAAGATGGCGTTGATGATCGAGATGAATCAGAAAAAGTAATATTAGGTGCAAGTTTAGTAGAACGAGATGAAAATGGATCAAGTGTTTTAGAGAAAGTTTGGAATTTGGACACTGAACAGAAAAGAATTGATTTTCTTGATAGGTAAAATAATAATAATATTATCATAATATAATATCATAATATAATTTGTTAATATAATAATATCATTATTCTTTAGATATATCAAAATCTTATTTGAAGCATTCTTGCCACCAGTTATATACAATGGATTTACATTTGAACCACATTTACAAAATACACGTGTGAGATTTAATTCTAAAGATAGATTACTAATTGGGTTTATAATTAGAGATTATGGAGGTATTAGATTCCATCAAGAGACTTTATTCAACACTGTAGGGATGCGTGTTGAAATAATTCCTGGAAATTCTTATGAGTCCAAGGATTTATACGATGTACTTTATTATAATCATTATTATTATTATTAAATTAAGTCAATTTATTAATTTTGATTTTTTCAAAAATATAAAAACATAATATTTTTATAATATTTTTATAATATTTTTATATATAGGTATATGATAAACTTTATCACGCATTAATATACAATCACGTGCGTCTTATAGTATGTTCGATACACTTAAATCATTCAGGAATTGGTTGGGAAATTGTTCGAAAGCATTTATCGAATATTATTCCTGCTGATCATTTATTAAGAAAGTTATGGTTGGAGAAAACAACTTCGGAAGGAAAATGTTTTTTGAGAATGAAATTTGAAGGAAAATTTAGAGATGTAAGTTCTTTCTCTCTTTTTATAATGTATATTTATATCTTGTATGATTTAAATTTATTAATTTATTTTTATTTTTATTTTTATTTAATTATTAGTATATTTATAGACCAATTCCTAATTTCATTTTATACAAGTCTGAAGAAGAAGGTATTACTATGGAATGTTCACCAAAAATAAATTAAATATTTATTTGTTTAATTGTGCAAGTTACAAGCTTGAATTTTTATATTTTTATCCCGAGAATTATTTGTATGGAATAATTTTTTTATTTAATAACAAAATGAAAATAATGGATGAATTTAAATTCTAAATAACAAATAAAAATAAATTCGTATTTAGTTATAATTTTTACTACTGTATAAATGATGCGAGACTAATAATTAATTATAATAAATAATCATTATATACTGAATTTTCTGAATTTATGACTTGTAAAAAATATATTATTTACTGCGATTATTATAATAAGAATTACTACTTATTTCCTTTCCAGGAAAAGAATGCAACTTTTTTCCTATCTGGGAAAACATCGTGTTCGAAATATAATTGGTTCGGTTATTAAAATTATATCACACGTCACGTTGTCGTCACGTCGTTACCTCATCATCACCTAATTAAAAAATAAAAATTAATAAATTAAAAAAATTAAATTAAATATAAATAAGTATAAATGAATATAATATAAAATATAGTTGTTGATACTTACTAGAAGTTATTTGATAAAAAGATTCTGTTAATTCTTCAAGTTTTTTTTCAAAATTTTCATCATTTTTGGGTTTTGGAAGACTTGAAAAATTGAGAAGTCTA
This sequence comes from Diversispora epigaea, assembly GCA_003547095.1. Lineage (NCBI taxonomy): Eukaryota > Fungi > Glomeromycota > Glomeromycetes > Diversisporales > Diversisporaceae > Diversispora > Diversispora epigaea. Next base: position 208,988 of record PQFF01000370.1, read on the forward strand.
CTGGTATAAATTGCTTGCGGATGTGTTTTATAATTAATTGGAGTTTTAGTTGTTGTATCAGTTGTTGTTTGATTTTTGAAAAATTCTTCCGCTTCTTTAATTTGAATTGTAATTTCGTTATTATTGTCAAAATTATTTTCATAATAACCATCCCAATATTTATTCAACTCTTTCTTTAATTCGTTGAAAGTGGGTCGATGTGTAATTCGAGCATCCCAACATCGCATGATAACTTGTGTAATTAATTTCGGAGTGTAAAATGGAATTTTTGGTCGAAATCCATTACATATTTTAAAAGCCAAATCTTTATCATGCGATACATCGTGATAAGGGGGGATTCCAGTAATTATTTCATAAGTAACAAATGCATATGAATAAACGTCAGCAGCCTTTGTATATTTTTCCCCATTTAATACTTCAGGGGCTATATAGGGTAATACTCCAGAAATGGTATTCTTTTGGGGATCGAGATTTTTGATGTTTTTTGTAATCAATTTACTCAATCCAAAATCTGATATAAATGTATAATTGGATTCCAATTTATATTTTAAAATATTTCCGGGATGAAAATCACGATGAATTATATCTAATTTATGAAGACGTTTAGATCTTATAGCTAAATCGCATATATAGTATAATTTATTCTCCCAATTGATATCATTAAAATTATTACTTAAATAATTTCTAAGACTTCCACCTTCAAAATATTCTAAAACTATCATATATTCGTGAGTTACCAGATCTTTTGTAATTCCAAAAATTTTAGTTGATACTATCTTATCATTTGTTCTCAAGAGAATTGCCATCTAAATACCATTTTTTAAATTATAATTAATATTATAATTAATATATTATAATTAATATATTATAATTAATATATTATAATTAATATATTATAATTAATATATTATAATTAATATATTATAATTAATATATTATAATTAATATATTATAATTAATATATTATAATTAATATATTATAATTTATATATTATATTTAGTATATTATAATTAATTTATTAT
>PQFF01000371.1:5420-15797 GCA_003547095.1 Diversispora epigaea
TTTATAATAAATAATAATAAATAAAAATAAACGTTTATCGTGAAAATATAAAATTTTGAAAAAATAAAATGAAATGAAACGAAAACAAGCAGATTATTTCGAAAAGCTTCGAAAATATTTTGAAATATCTAAATTACGGAAATTTATTATACCGAAAATTTTCGAAATTTTATTGCACGATAAATTTTCAGAAATTTATATTAACGTCAGTATTCCGTCATATTTTCGAAAATTTCCGTAGGTCCCGTAATATGACGGAAATTTACGCCATGTTAAATTTCCGTAAATTTACGCCTATTAAAATTTCCTGATGTTACGGGACTATACTTGCACGCAAAATTATTTTGGGGCCCCGAAATTGCAATTTTGGGGAAAAAAGTCGAAATAGTTTTTTATAGAAGACGAAATTATTTTACTTAAAACCCGAAATTTTTTAACCACCCAGATTTATTCTTTGATTAAAGATACACATAACTGGGTACTTTTTTTACTTCCATATATAGAATAGATTCTGCATAAATCTCAAAAAGTCGAAATACCTCAAAAATCCAAAATCAATTTTGGGAACATGTATATACGGGACACTCCAAAAAAAATTTCGTACGTTTTCGATACTAACGTTTTTTCCCGTATTATTTTTATAATATAATTTCATATTATTGTGAGATCTTGGTTCTATTTGATTGCTATTTAAGTTTATATTTGATAAATCTTTCTTGGAAACGAGGCAAAAATGACAGGGGTAATTTGATTTCGTTGATTTATATGTTAATGCAAATGTGCATGCTTCGGGCCAGTCAGAAATTATCATAGAAATTCTAGGGAAACACCAAAATATACTATTATTTAATTCTAATTCTATACCATTATCGTCATATAACGAAGACAACAAAAATTTGAGAGATTTATGAAAAGTTCTACGGACTATATTTTTATGTTCTTCGGATATTTTTTGAGTATCATCTTTTGCTTTTATAATAGGAAGATATGCTAATAATTGTTTTACATCCGGTTTATTTCTACGCCATGTTATGATATTGCCTAGAGTTACAAAAATTAGATGCAAGGTATTTTTTCCAAGAGAGTCAGTTGTTGAAGCGTCAGAATATAATATGATTGATAATAGATATGAACCAGTTGGTAAAGTTTTTTCAGTTCGTGCCCACCAATTGGAGGTGTATTGCTCATTGTAATTTCTATTATTATTTGTCTATAAAACGGTATATAACGTTAGAAAATAATAATTTATTATATTATATTGTTAAAATTAATTACCTGATCATTTTTAAAATTAAATGTTATATATTTATGTATATCTTTTATTGATAAAATGTTTTTAATACAATTTATTATAGGCCGATAATATATGATATAATCTTTGTTATTATATTTTAAAATTACTTTTTCTTTGTTTAATAAGTTAATTAATTTCATCCTATCCATTAGTTTTCTTCCTTGTTCTATGTTTTTGGGAAGAGGTGATGTCGGTAGGTTTGAATGTTTATTAAAAAAACGTATTATTGCGTTTCCAGCTTTATTATTTAGGTTATGTTGGATAATTAATGTCATTAAATCAGAATAGGTATTGTTTGGAAATTTTGGTATGGTTTCAGTTTCTTCTTCTGCTGATTCGGATTCTTCAGATTTGTCGGATTCATTATCAATTTTATCTGATTCGAATTCAGTTTTATCAGATTTGGATTCAGATTCGGTTTCAGTTTCGGTTTCATCAGATTTGGATTTGGATTCATCAGTTTCAAATTCGGGTTCTCTGGATGCAGGCTCTTCATATCGTATGGATGCGAATTCTTCGAATGTTAGGCTATTCATACTTTGCGGAAGTTCATCTATTTCAACTTTATAATTTATATTGGTTACATATATTTGATAATAATCGAAAGATTATAATAAGAAATTTTCACACACCTTGCATAATGTCACTGGTTTCGTTGCTTCTTGAACTAAACATAGGTTCATCATCCGATATATAAATTATTTCATTATTTCGATTATCTTCGCTATTATCCTATATAAATAATGAATTATTAAAAAATTAATAATATTATATAACAAATTTTATGATATTTCATTAATATTGATTACATCTTGCTCAGGCGTAATTATATCAAATTCATTTTGAATTTCTTCAGAACTACTAGAACTACTTGAATCATAATTTTCAGAACATCTTTTTACATGCTGACTGTAAGCAGAACGGCTTGAAAGAACACGATTACAAAACGGACATTCAAAAGCCATTGTTATCATTAAATGAATAATTGGAAGGAATGATTAATAAAATGAATTGAATTTGGTTCATTTAAATACTTTAATGTTATAAATTATAATCATTATTTAATGAAATTTAATATTACTTGAAAATTACTCGTTTATTATTAATTTAAAACGTAATACAACGTTATATGTTAAATGATTATTATTTTTTTTCTAATATATTAAACATTTATTTAATTAAAGATAATGAGAATTCTTCAAAAGGAAGTTCATAAATCATAAAATATTCGTAACATATTTATTTGAAAATAACATAACACCTCAAACAAAGAAAGAAAATGCCGTGAAACAAGTTATATAGAAGGAATTTAATTTATAACATGATACTCCTCACTACTCCTCACTATATTAAAGGAAGGAACCCCATATGTACATTTTATAGAAGGAATTTGTTGGGAATAGATTATCAAATCGGTGAGAAAATCAGATTAAAAATAAAATATTCCGTATTACATATAAACCATTGTTTATACTGTTATACAGATCTATATATGCATGATCAGGAATGATCTGCATTATCGATTAATCAAATGATAAAATACTATTTAAACCCCTACCTTATAAAGGTTGTTTACTTACCACAAAAAATGAAGGGATAACTTTAAGTGAAAAATTTCGAACTAAGTTTCGAAATTTTTTATCTTATACACTCATTTAATAATTACTTTTTTTTTGTTTCACTTTCATAATTTTACAATATGATGCCAAGTAATTACAAAAATCCTTTATTTACATTATGTATATTAAATATAATAAAAAAATATATTAAATTTTTCATCGAAAAAAAACGTTATATAACGTAATATTCTCGATTTTTTTTTGCTAAAAGTCCAATTTCAAAAATACTTTTTTTTTAATTTTCAAAAATTTTTTTTTTCAATTTCAACTAACTACACCAAAGAATATATCGCACATACATGCAGATATTTTAGAAAGAGAAAAAATAATGGTAAATATAAATATTTAATTTATTTGTTAAAGAAGCGGGGATAAATCTATATAAAGAGTAAAATAATATATTATTTAGATAAAATAATGTCAAAATATAATTTAAAGAAGAGAATATAATAATATATATATATATATAACGAAATGTTTCGTTATATATTCAAAATGTAATAAATAAAAATATATTTTATTCATAAGCCACGTAATACAAGAAAATCCAAAATCAACAATAACAATAAAGAAGCAACGGCGACATCATCAACGTCAGTTTCAACTCCTACTTCGGCATCAAGATCAATAGCAACAACAAGATCAACTTTAAAATTAACATCAAAATCAACATCAAAATCAATCCCAACAAAATCAATCCCAACAAAATCAAAATCTTCCGCTTCAACTCTTACCACGTTAACTCCAACTGCATCGACTCCAACTGCATCAACTCCTACTGAATCAACTCCTACTGAATCAACTCCTACTGCATCAACTCCTACTGCATCAACTCAATCCGCATCTTTTCCAATTTTCAAAAGAAAATCCCAATCATCATCTTCATTGGATGAAACTAACAAAAAAAAGCAAACTAATAAATTTGGGGGTAATAAACGTTATATATCGGTTTTGAAAATAATTAAATATATTATAAGATAATTAATGTTGAATTTCTACAATTTAGATGAAAAAACGAATCAAAAAATAATGAATACACTACTAGAAATAAAAAAAGACATAACTGAAATAAAAAAAGACATTACCGAAATAAAAAAAAATGGAAATGATTCAAATAATTCGAAAGAACAGAAGAAATCGGAAGAATTATATTTAAATGTAAGAATTTTGTTATACTTTATTTTCCATATATATAAATAAAAATTAATTATAAATATTTTTTACAGGAGATAGCCAATATTGTATCGGAACCATTTATAGAAACGGATATGTACCCGGACTCAGAAAAATTAAAAAAAGAAACAAAGAACTACATAAATTCGACCAATCCCGGATTTCTTGCAAAATATTCGGAAAAAAGATGGAATTCGTATTTTGAAAAAAGTATTCATAGTAAGGTATATAATTTAATTAATAATTTACTTTATATTAAATGACATTTAATAAAAAATGACGTTAAATAACGTTTTATAATATAGTTGCTATTGAAACTTCGATCAAAGAGGGGCAATATTGTTGCCAAAATTAAATCGTCAATATTTTCTACCTTTGGCGAAGATTCATTACCAAGTATTAATACCAGCGCGACGGAAAAAGAAATAATGGATTGGAAAAAAAAAGAAGAAGTTAGAAAAGCATTCAAAAAATTACATAAAAAGATAAATGAAGACGATGACGATGAAAAACTAACATGGTGTAATAGAATATTACAAAAAGCTTTTACAAATCCCGCTAAGAAAACAAAATACCTCCTTGCGTTTGCCGTAGGAGTAATTGAAATAACTCTTGATCCCGATAATGGAGGTATACAAATAAAAGACGTAATCATGAAATCAAAAATCAGAAAATATATAGTAAGTTTTATATTAATTTATTGAAGACACCAGAAAAACAAAAAAAAACGTTAAATATTGTTATAATTTAGGATAAAATCGAAAATGGAAATATCTATATTTCATCATCAGAATCAGAATCATCCTCAGGATCCGCCTCTGAATTCGAAAAGGATAACAATGACAATATGAATGAAGACAACGAAGATGATGGCGTAATTTATATTGACTCTAATGAAGAAAACGATATAAATTTGGACGAATACAATATAGATGAAAGCGATATGGAATGAAAAATGATGTTTATTACTTTAATATTTTAAAAAATTCATAACGAAATAATATTTTTTTATATATTTCATGTAATAATTATAATAAAAGTAAAATAATAGTTAATAAAAGAAAATAATAAAGATTGAAATTAAATTTTATATTCAAAAAAAGTGTAATTTTTGAAAAAAACGAATAAATTAAATTAAAAAACGTTATTTAACGATAAATTTAATAAAAAAAATATTAAAGCAATTAATCCGACGTTCTAGATCACAATAAATACGTTCTGCTCGTCTATGTTATTAAACGATGCTTTAAATATCATTATATATCACGTAAAAACGAACATTTCGTACCGTACTAACTAACGATAATAAACACCGATATACAACGTTATTAATACGAAACGTTCGTTATACGTTCTAAAACAGTGATATATAACGTTATATATACACCGTTCATTAAACGTAGTATAAACGGTACGTATTTATAGCGTACTAGAACGTTACGTTCTAGTACGTAGATGTCGTTCTAGAACACAATACGAACGTTTCGTCCATAGAACGTTATATAACGTTATATAAAAATTACTGATGTCTAAGGAAATATTTAGATTAATTATTTCAGAAGTGGAAACAGTTTTTGACTAAAAAAGACGTGCTCTATTTGCCATTTTAATATTCTTACAAGCTGATTTCACTTTTTTTCTAACACGAGGCATAATTTTAGTAAAAAAAACTATGGCCAATTTTTATAAATCATATATAAATATATTGGACTTTGATCCATTTCAATTTGTGCTAAGGGCAAAAAAACAATAATCCCCTCGGTAAAAATGTAGATTGACGTTTGGTTAACAATTTTACCGAAGGTTTTTTTTGTAACACACTTGTAACACAAGTTATAACCTTTTTTAGAAAGGTATTAAAAGTTGATGGTTTCAACTGACATCCACTGTAGAAACAGGAAATTTATGTTATTATTGCATCACAAAGGCATAGTATGTGGCGCAATAAACATCTCTGTGATTGCTATAAAATAATTGTAAATAGCCCAAAGCCATATCATGAAGATATTACATTTCAAGCATTGAAACCTGATAAAATACCAAAGATAGAAGAATTTTCTCCTGAAAGAGGAACAGTTACTATATTCGAAGATGTCTGTAATGAGCCTAAAAAAATACAAGATCAAATTACTCCATACTTTACCGAAGGATATCACTCTAATATTAGCTCTGTATATGTTACACAATCATTTTTCGATTGTCCTGGAAAAATAAAAAAAAATTTGGATTATATTGTACTTTTTAACGGATCTGGCACATATGATGAGCTAATTAATATTGCCCGACGATACACAAAGAATTGGCGTAATGTTGTTGATATACTTGATAAAAATTTACAAGATCGGAAATTCATCGTAATTGATTTAACCAGAGCAAAAGAGGATCCTTTATACATAAGAAAAGGCTGGGACAATATTTTAAATTTAGATGAATAAAGCGCGATATCAGAGATATAAAAATTACTTTAAGTTTCTTAATGCTTATATAAAAATAAACATGACCTACCCTTTCACTATTCCAGAGTTGCTCGAAAATATATTTAATTTCTTAGCCAAGGATAAAACATTATATTCTACATTATTTGTCAATCACCTTTGGTATCACTGTAGTGTTCCAATTCTATAGAGACGTATTGAGTTTTCTATAGAAGGTTATCAGTTGAACCGGTGTGATAAAAATATATCTGGACCTCTTTATAGGCAATTGAGAAAGTTAAAAAGAGTTATGTGCGAAAAAATAAAACCTCTCTATTATTCAAAGATGATATATCTTAAATTGGCAGGTTTGAAAATCTCAGATGCATTGCTTAAAGCAATTCTACGTTCATGTCCAGATATAAACTTTCTTATTCTTGATCGAAGTTATGGTTTTACTAATATACCAATTATAGAAATTGCAAAATATTGTCTGAAACTACTACATTTGAATCTTGATGCATGTAAATCTCTTACTGATAGATGCATTAGTGAAATAACACGATTTTGTCCAAATTTAAAATATATAAGTCTCGTTTCTTTATATAGAGATAATAACATTTCCAGTAAATCTGTAATTGAAATAGCACAATCTTGTCCTAATCTAGTATATTTAAACCTTAATGGACAACCTTTTATTAATGATGAATCAATTTGTATGATTGTACGCTCATGTGTAAATCTTTAACACCTGGATTTATCTTTCAATAAAATAATTATGGATGAAGCTATATGTGCAATTGCAACTGACTGTTTAGATATGCGAAGTTATTTTCTCGAAGAATGTGAACAGATTACCAATAAATCAATGAGAAAAATTGTACAGTCGAATCTAAACTTGTAAAATATTATTCTTCCATTTTTTTACAAGATTACAGATAATGCTATATGCGATATAGTCTCTTTATGTTCAATTATTCAAAGTCCTAAGTAATTTTTCCGCTTCATGCAATTTTATTTTTTGTTGTTCTATTTCACTGCGCAATTTGTTATTAACATTAACTTGCTCCTCAAGCTGTTTAGTAATTTCTTGCATAAAAGAACTGAAAGTTTTTTCATTATATTCCAGTAATTTTCAGGATAAACTATCTAACTCTATCTTAACGCGACAATTAATCTCCTCCTCATGATTACAAATTGGAACAGTATCTTGAAATTTTTGGCTAGCCATATCTATATTATACGATAAATTTTCAAGTGGTTCTATAATTTGAATTCATTTTTTACGTTTCCGATTTAATCCTTTTTCATATACCTCTAATGTATGGTTTAAATAAGCCTCAATTCTATCACATTTTTCAAAAATTTGTTTCGGAGGGATAGGATTATAAGTATGTAATAAAAGTCTCTTATATGCCCTGTGGACTAAACTTTTTGAATGAAACATTAATTATTAATTTGCGCGCAAAAAAGATTGCATGTAAAAATTATAAAATATAAATCGATAAAAATTAGTTATTAATCATCACGAAATAGCAAAAAATAAAGTCTAAAGTACTAGCCCTCAGATGATTTTATTTTGATATGAGCTAGTGTCTTTGACACATAAAATAAATTTATTATAGCGGCGAAAAAAATACATTTATGTAGTAATTATAATAAATAAATAAATATAATAAGTATATGTATTATACAGTGTTAATTTGGTACATTTCTTCCCGAACCATCCATAAAAGATTGAAATGTATAGCTAACTGCTTGGCCGTCATGCCTTCAGGTTTGTAAAAGATTTCTAACCATTTTCTTTGTATAGTAATATACACTGGTTGAAATCTGGAATATCGGGGACTTATCGGGCACCTATCTCCCCCCAGATAGGTCCCCGATAGGTCCCCGATATCTACTTATATTACACCTATCGGGTACCCGATAAGTGTAGTAGTCGTGCCTAATATCGTATACTTATCGCAGACTTATCGGTTATATTTTTTACACATATCAGGTATTTAGTTTTTAGCCATTTTTCAAAATCAATCGGGTACCCGATTTTTTTTTTAAATACTATCGGGGATCTATCGGTCAACTTTCGGCCGCTAATAGGCTCCCGATATTTTATTTATATTGTGCCTATCGGGTGCCCGATAATATAGTTTTCATACTAAAATTCAATTATTCATTAGACAAAATCATAAAAAATTCAATAGCTTTATTTATTATTGCACAAATTTTTTTTTTAATATATCATATGCCCGATAACTAATTTTATTGCAAAATTTATTTATTAATATAATCAAAATATATAAAAAATAATAAAANAGCTAACTGCTTGGCCGTCATGCCTTCAGGTTTGTAAAAGATTTCTAACCATTTTCTTTGTATAGTAATATACACTGGTTGAAATCTGGAATATCGGGGACTTATCGGGCACCTATCTCCCCCCAGATAGGTCCCCGATAGGTCCCCGATATCTACTTATATTACACCTATCGGGTACCCGATAAGTGTAGTAGTCGTGCCTAATATCGTATACTTATCGCAGACTTATCGGTTATATTTTTTACACATATCAGGTATTTAGTTTTTAGCCATTTTTCAAAATCAATCGGGTACCCGATTTTTTTTTTAAATACTATCGGGGATCTATCGGTCAACTTTCGGCCGCTAATAGGCTCCCGATATTTTATTTATATTGTGCCTATCGGGTGCCCGATAATATAGTTTTCATACTAAAATTCAATTATTCATTAGACAAAATCATAAAAAATTCAATAGCTTTATTTATTATTGCACAAATTTTTTTTTTAATATATCATATGCCCGATAACTAATTTTATTGCAAAATTTATTTATTAATATAATCAAAATATATAAAAAATAATAAAAATCAAAAAAAATTATATAATATCATAATTATTATTATTACTATTATTATTGTTATTATTATTATTATAATTATTTTTTTTTATTTTCTTTTATTTTTTTTTTTGTTTTTTTGTTTTTTTTTGTTTTTTTTTTTATTAGAATCTTTTTTTGAAGATTCTCGTTTTCTTTTTTTATTTGATGATGATGATGANGATTTTCTTTTTCTTTTATTATCTATAATTAAATCGTTTCCATCATCATCATCATCCTTATCGGTGTTGTCCTCTCCTTCTCCTTCACTTTCTTCTTCTTCTGTATCGGGATCATAAATTACTATTTTTGATTGATCCCGATTTTCACGCATCAATGCTACTGTATTTAGAGTCCAGCTCGGGGCCCCAACTGGCGGGTGCCCGTCTCTGTTAATCTTGGATGCTACGTTTCTGATTCTTTGTTTTTGCTGTTTTTTGCATACATCTTTAACAACAGGATCGATCCTTTCGTTAAAAAGTTTTATGAGCTAAAAAAAAAAAACACATTAATAATATCCCTGATAGGTGTAAAAAATATATATATTATTATTTACTTACAGCATCCGATCGCCACCATTTTTCATATACATAAATTGATGTTGTTTTTTCATTACTATTATTATTATCATTATTATTATCATTATCATTATTATTATTACTATCATTATTATCATTATTATTATTATTATTATTATTATTATTATTATTATTNCACTGGTCGAAAATTTATAAAACCTACACCTATCTGGTACCCGATAGGTGTAGGTTTTATAAATTTTCGACCAGTGATAGTTGTTGTTCGTGCTGCTGATGTTGATGCTGCAGCCGTTCTTGCAGTCGCAATTGTCCCATCATCTGTTTCTTCCCATTCTTCCGAATGGTAACCAGAATTATTTAAGATTTTAGATAAATCTTTTTTCGGATATCGTTTTATATACTTGTTACCTCCTTGCATCATAAAATCTACTGCTCTCCTCCTTCTT
>PQFF01000040.1:0-17572 GCA_003547095.1 Diversispora epigaea
AACGGATCGTTCTAGAACGTAACGTTCGAAATACGCAATAAAACGGATCGATCTAGAACGTTATTAATACGTATCGTTCGTAGAACGTTGTAGAACGCCTCTATATAATTCCTGATGTAAGAAATCTATAATTAATAAAATTCATTATGTATTATATAGACTTATGCGAAAATATGTATTAGAAAAATAATGTATCAAGAAATCTATAATTAATAAAATTCATTATGTATTGTGAACTTGAATAAAAATATGTTTATATATATTCTTTGAATTTGCATCTCAATAAAATTTGTATACATTCAAAATCAATTATTATAATTAAAATATCCAGCTTTCTTTCCCGCCAAGCAGCAAAAGAACAGCGTTACTTTTTAAATATCTTAAGAGGTTCAAAAAAAGGAAAGGGAAGTACTAGCCCTTATCCTAAAGTATCTCCTAAAACACCTTTTAGAAAAATATTTCGTCAAATGACGCCAGAAGAATTTGGATCTGCACAAAAATCTGAAAATCTTACCAGAAGAAGACCATTATTTCAAGATATAACGGAAGAGATAGCCCGTTTACCAACATCCCAAGTAATAATTGATGAGAGTGGAAATGGAACGGAAGATGGTGGAAATAGAACGGAAGATGGTGGAAATAGAATGGAAGAGGACGGAAATAGAACGGAAGAAAGTGTCGCTGGCGCTCATGAAGCAAGTAGCGTTCACGGGGAGACTGGTGCTTCTCAAGAAATTGTATCACGAAAAAGAAGGAGAGAAGATGATGATGGTATTTCTAATTAAATAAATCAATTAAATCTATTTGCATATTTGAATTAAATTATTTATTTCTGTTTTAGATAGCGTTCCGATTACTCGACGAAATATTAAGATTTTACTTCACCATTTAGAAGAACAGAATGAAATAATTCGAAGATTGGATACTGAAGTTTCTTATGTTCGAAAACTTTTGGAAAAGGGTGGGATGGGTGATTTTACATCAACTGACGAATTTATTAAAATAAGTATCTTTATATTATTTAGTAATTTATATTTATTTAAATTTAAATACAAATTTTTATTTAGAAATTTATAAATGCTATCACAAAATATTCGATCACCAAAAAAATATACGCAAGTGAAAATGAACTGAAAGAAGCAACATCCCATATCGGGTATAAAGAATTTCCGAATTATTTCGAAGATTGGGACCAGAAACGGTGGTCATTTTATTATGATACAAAAATTAGCTCTAAGGTATAAAAATTATTTTTTTGATTACAATAAAATATATAAAATAAATATTAAAATTTTTATATTTTATTAATTAGTTAAAGGTTAAACATCATCACAGAAGGAGAACAATTGCTGACAAAATTCGAAAGACTATCTTTATGACTTTCAGGGAAAATGATCTTCCAAAGATAACAACAAAATCTTCGGCAGATGTCATAAAAAATTAGAAGGAGTCATACGAAATTAAAAATGCCTATCGAAAGTTTAATGATGATGTTTTCTGCTCCTAAATTCTTCAAAGGTGTTGGACGTCACATCCTTCTGAAGAGCAATCAGCATTTACAATTTCTGTGATTAAATATATCTTTAATCCAAACATATATTTAATCCAAATTAAAGATGAAGGTATTCGTTATTATATGAAAAAAACACAAGTAACTATATTTTAACATTTAATTCAAATCATTTTTCGAATATTATTATATATATTTAACAAATTTTTTTGGAAGAAAATGAATGCCAATGAAAAAATTCAATTCTTGGAAGAAGAATTTAATGAAGAGGAAGAAGAAGGGGAAGAAGAAGATGAGGAAGGAGAAGAGGGGGAGGAAAGAGAAAAGGAAATAACACAAGAAGTAACAGAAGAAATAAAAGGAAGTGGAGAAGATGAGGAAGGAGAAGTACTTGCGACAGGTTTCGCTATTCGTTAATTATTTCAATTTATTATTATTTAATTTAAAATTTTATTAAATATAGTTATATGTATAATTTTATAATTTTATAATTATTATATATTTAAAATAAATATTTATTTACGAAATATTCATTAGTTTCGTCAAAACGGGGAACCATATGAACAATGTCCTCAATTGCTTCTATTTCTATAAAGTTATACCATTCTACTAATTTTAATAGAGGACAATCATATAAATCCGAATTTTGATCAAACCGGTAATCATACCACTGTACTAGTACAAAATGGAATGGTGATTCATTTGGTACATTTACTTCCGTTATCAGTAAAGTCTAAATATAATTAATATTGATATAGTTAATATTTGGATTTTTAATTCATTATTATTATTGTTATAAAATAATACCTGTGCATAACAAATTCCTTTATCTGATTGATATTTGGCATTATTCATAATAACGACAATATTACTAAACCAAAGTCGACCATGAAATTTATTTGTTGCTCGAAGAATTGCGTCATTTTTTAATGTAACAGAACCAAATATTTTTNAAGAAGAATTTAATGAAGAGGAAGAAGAAGGGGAAGAAGAAGATGAGGAAGGAGAAGAGGGGGAGGAAAGAGAAAAGGAAATAACACAAGAAGTAACAGAAGAAATAAAAGGAAGTGGAGAAGATGAGGAAGGAGAAGTACTTGCGACAGGTTTCGCTATTCGTTAATTATTTCAATTTATTATTATTTAATTTAAAATTTTATTAAATATAGTTATATGTATAATTTTATAATTTTATAATTATTATATATTTAAAATAAATATTTATTTACGAAATATTCATTAGTTTCGTCAAAACGGGGAACCATATGAACAATGTCCTCAATTGCTTCTATTTCTATAAAGTTATACCATTCTACTAATTTTAATAGAGGACAATCATATAAATCCGAATTTTGATCAAACCGGTAATCATACCACTGTACTAGTACAAAATGGAATGGTGATTCATTTGGTACATTTACTTCCGTTATCAGTAAAGTCTAAATATAATTAATATTGATATAGTTAATATTTGGATTTTTAATTCATTATTATTATTGTTATAAAATAATACCTGTGCATAACAAATTCCTTTATCTGATTGATATTTGGCATTATTCATAATAACGACAATATTACTAAACCAAAGTCGACCATGAAATTTATTTGTTGCTCGAAGAATTGCGTCATTTTTTAATGTAACAGAACCAAATATTTTTATTGGGCTTCCTTCAGTAAAAGATTTCTTTAACTCACTAAGATACTCATATAAACAATTTTGAAACTCTTTGAAACCTTTTCTTATTGTTTCATTAATATTCAGATTATTTTTTTGTTGGTTGCACAGTTCGGTAATATTTGAAAAATTAATAATAAATAATTTTGCTGTATATGTTAAGGCTCTTGGAGTTTTAGTTTCTTTTACTTGGTTTCGCAATATCATTGCTCTTCGGCGAATCTATAATAATAAGAGAAAACTATTAATATAATGAAGACAAAATATTACAAAAAATTAAATATTAAATTTTTTAATTACATTTTTCATTATTTGCATCTCCACATCTTTTTTGTTACTGAGACGATATGAAATTTTTACATATGTCTTGTGTAAACTTTCGTATGTTGTCACCTGCCTTTCGGTAAAGACATAATTCTAAGGGTGACTTAACGGTTCTTTTAGGAGTTTATAGTCCTTCCCCGATAGGTACAAGACTGTTGATTAGAAGGCACCACTGATTCAGTTATTTTAGAAAGGGAATCAGACCTTTCGTTGATTATTTATCGGTTATTTCATGATTTTATATCCAAGTATCCTTTATTCGTCATTTGGTTATTTCTCTCCAATTATTAGTTCCTTATTTCATTAAGTTGTCCTTAAATTCCTTTATTCACAAGATCTCCATCCGGTATCCTAATTTCTCTTCAATATTTCGTTATCTTTCTTATTATTGGTACAGGGTTTATTATCTTCAAGATAATAATATTCACCATTTACATTCGACGTTAATGTTCTGACTTCTCCTTTATTTCCATGTCATTATCCAAGAGTTCCAGGTTATATTATCATCATTAACTTAAGAGTTATAATGTTATACAATTAAGCAATCAAGCAATAAATCCCATAACATCAATAATCTTTTCATTAATTAATTATAATATTAGATTATTTAATTCAGAGTTCCAGGGTTTATTTAATAAAGTATTTTATTAAATAAATATTTTCATCATTTTATTTACAGGTTAATTTTTATAAGTTATTTCTTAGAGTTTGAATTATTAAAATTTTATTATAAGACAATTTTCATTTCTTACAAAATTCTACAACTCAAATCTATTGGAATCAAGTCGAATACATTCTCTTTTTATAAGTTTTTGGGTTACTGTGCCATTACTGTGCCTTACTGTGCACGAATACTATTGGCTAATATATTTACCATATAACTTGCTAAATATAGAATATATGTTATACTAATAATTAATACTAATAAATACTATGTAATAATAATTGATACTAAGTAATACTAATTAATGTTAAATGTTAATAATTATATAATATTTGTGTAACCATATCACGTGAACATGTGACTTGTGTTACTATAATTTGTGTAACTAAAACTATTTGACTTGTTAAAATATATGTTAATAAATGTTACTAGTTATTGTTAAATTTTGCTAATTATTAAATAAGACTATTATATTGATATTACTATTTCTGTTAATATATAATAAATTCTATTAAAGTACAGGGTTGTTCGATATTATGGTCATGTGTTTTAGTATATTTTGACCATGGTAATTCTCTTCGGTAACAGTTCCCCTCACTTAATCAAAATGTCCTCATTTTGACTTGTGAGTTTCTGTCTTATTGGATACTTCTTCTTTTGGCAATTACTTCTACAAAGTTTAGGTCTTCGAGTTCTATTCTTTCTTCTTTGGTTAGTCCAATCCGTAGAGCTTTAACTCTTAATGCTCTTTCTCGTCTTTTCTCTTTCCAATTCAGATGTTGTCTCCTTCTATTATTCAATTCGTTTGGTGGATATTCTATTCTGATTGTTCCTTTTCGTTTTGGATTGTTTTTATTAACTATTTTACTTATATCCATTTTCCTTTTATTTTTCATTACTTAGGTCTTGGTTCAGGGTTTATATAGTTTTATAACTATATTCTTTCTAATATTCGATTGCGTTAATATCCACTATCATTTGTTCGAAGTCTTCTTGATTTATAATTGGTGTCGTATTTTCGGTCACTTGTCTTTCAGGTATTTGGAGTATAGTTTTGAATTCTTTGACTTCTGTTTCTTTAAAATCAAGGATTCTCTTTGTAAGTTTCTAATAATATTTTTCAGGTTGTTATTTTCAGAATTTGTTTTTCTAAAGATTTGATTTTTGTTCCTTGGTCTTTTGTTTTGTAAATTTTTCATTGATCTGAATATTTTTCAGAGGGTCAAATTCACTTCCTTTTTATAAGTATTGGTTTGTCTACTTTGGCGTTCTGACTCCTTATCTTTTGTTACTTTGTTTTGTTCAACTGTTTTCTTATCTATCTTTGTTTATTTCAGGAGGTCGTTATCTTGGTCAAATGTTTCTGATAAGTCCATTCTTTTCTTCTGAGATTCTTTTTAATTTAACTTTTCTGTTCTGTTTATATGATAATGTGAGGTTCCCATGTTTCTCTGTTTTGATACAATTTTAATCTATCTGAATGTATTGGTTCCTTCATTAATCCAAATTGGTTTGATAAGATGTAACTTCCTTTATCGAGTCGTTTCTCCACTGTGAATGGTCCTTTCCACTTCTTATCTAACTTTCCTGACCACTGTTTATCTAATCTTGAGTCGTACATTAGCACTTGGTCTCCCTTCTGATAGGTAATTTCTTTTTTCATTTTTCTATCTTTGTGCCGTTTTTGTGATTTCTCCTGAGATAATCTAATTAATTCCTTGGCTTTCTGTTGATGTTGCGGTAACATTTCCTCTAACTCATATGTCCTTTTTAATATCGAATCTTCTAAGTTTACTTCATTATTTTCAAGTGACTCTTTGTTGTCTATTTCCAGGGGTAATACGGGGTTACGACCATAATTTAAGTAAAACGGAGTATATTTTGTGGTACTATGTTTGGTTGTTCGGTATGCAAATAATACTGATGGTATGTGTAAATCCCAATTAAATATGTCATTTGTTTTTGCTAACATAGTTGTTAAGGTCTTATTAAATCTTTCTACTAATCCATTGGTTTGTGGGTGATAAGGGGATGATAATCTATGTTCTATTTTGAATTTGTTGCATAATTCGTCAATCATTTTGTTCTTAAAATGACTTCCTTGGTCTGTTAGTATTATCTCAGATGCTCCGTGTCTACAAATTATCTCTTCGTATATAAATTCTGCTACGTTTTCTGCGGTTGCTTTATCTAAAGCTCTGACTTCTACCCATTTGGTAAGATATTCTATTGCTACTACCATATATTTGTTTTTCTTTCTAGTTTCGGGTAAAGGTCCTACTATGTCTATTCCTATTCGTTCATAAGGTTGCATCACTTTAATAGAGTGTAATGGTTCATTTCTTTCAGGTTTTCCAAATTTTTGGCATATATTACAGGTCTTGATATATTCTTTAATATCATCGAACATTTGATTCCAATAATATCTTCCTTTTATCCTATTATAGGTCGATTCTATTCCCATGTGTCCTCCAGTCGGATGATCATGCATTATTTTCATTAGTGTTTCCAATTCTGATCTTCGTATTACTTTTAATAATCCAGGGTTTCCTTTTCGAGGTTTCTTGTACAACTGATCGTTAATTACTTGAAAGTATTTTGTTTTCCTAATTAACTTTTGTTTTTCTTTTCCATCTAAGTTTTCGTCTACTTTGTCGTCTTTGATATATAAAAGTATTTGTTGATATAATTCTTCATCCATTTTTATAATCGTGATAATACGTCAGCATTGGTATTTTCTTTTTCAGCTCTGTGTTGAATAGTAAAATTGTAAGGCTGTATTCTAATAGACCATTTTGCTAGTCGTCCTTTTAGTTCTTTTATAGGATTGTTTTTCAAATAAGTCATTGCTGAGTGGTCAGTTATTAATATGAAATGACTATATCCCAAATAGTAATAGAATTTTTCCATCGCCCATATTGCTGCGTTTAGTTCTAACTCCGTTGCGTTGTAGTTCTTCTTAGTATCTCCTATACTTTGACTTGCAAATTCTATAACAAAATCTTTTCCGTTTTTATCTTTTTGTGCTAATACTGCGCCAAATCCTTTTGCTGATCCATCGGTCATTAGATAAAATGGTTTGTTAAAGTCTGGGTATCTTAAAATAGGATGAGATATTAATGCTTGTTTCAAGATATTAAATGCTTTTTCTTGGGTTTCAGTCCATACAAAGGGTATTGTTTTCTTTATTAACTGATTAATTGGTTTCGCTATTATTGAAAAGTCTTTTATAAACTTTCTATAATAAGATGCTAATCCTAGAAAACTTCTAATTTGTGTTACTGTTGTTGGTCTTGGGAAGTTCTTTACTTTCTCTATCTTCTCAGGATCTGGTAATATTCCATTTTTGTTTACAATATGTCCTAAAAATGTAATTTCTTGTTTGGCAAAATGACATTTGCTAGGTTTTATTTTCAACCCTGCTACTCTTATTCGTTTGAAAACTTCTTCTAGTTTTTCCAGGTGTTCTTCAAAAGTTTCTGTATAGATATTAATGTCATCTAGGTAAACCATCACTCCATTATTCAACATGTCGTTTAATATTTCATTCATTAGTCTTTGAAAAGTTGCGGGTGCGTTTGTTAATCCAAAAGGCATGATAGTGAATTCGTAGGTTCCATATTTGGTAGTAAATGCTGTTTTCTCTTGACTTTCTGGTTCCATTTTTACTTGCCAATATCCACTTGCTAAATCCAGGGTTGTAAACCATTGTGCTCCTCCAAGTTCATTTAACATATTATTAATTTGAGGTATTGGGTATGCATCCTTTTTAGTCACATTATTTAGTTTTCTATAATCTACACAAAATCTAGTTTTCCCATTTTTCTTCTTTACTAGTACTACAGGTGATGTCCAAGGGCTTCTCGAAGGTTTGATAATTCCATTCTTTAATAATTTGTCTATTTCTTCTTGTATAAATTTACTTGCAATTGGATTCGTTTTATAATACTGTTGTTTGATTGGTTTAGTTCCTTCTTCTAACTCTATTTTATGTTGTGTGATATTAGTTCTTCCTAATTGATTTATTTCTTCTGCGAATATGTCTTTGTATTTGTTAATTAATTTGTCGAAGGTTTCTTGTTGTTCTTTATCTAATTTTCCATTTTTGATGTCTCCAAGTTTTAATATATATTTATCAGGTGATGAGGAGTTTCCTAATTCCATTATGTCTTCTAAATCACTATTTTCTTCGTCATTTATTTCTTCCGAGCGTAGTCAGTTGATATAGTTTTCTTGAAATAGAACTTGTATTTGTTCTTCGTCTTCACTTTCATATTCTTCTTCAATACTTTCTAGAATGTTATTGTTTTGTTTGCACGATGCTGTAGTTTTTATAACTTGATTTCTCCAGTTCAATGTCAATTCTTGTTTACTCCAGTCATATGATGCTCCAGCTTTCATCATCCAGTCATTTCCTAATAAAATATGATATGCTCCTGTTTCCATTACTTCCATATTAATTGGTATTACTCTATCATTAATTTCTACTGGAAAATCTTTAATTTTTCCTAACGATTCTGTCTTTTCTCCATTTGCTGATATAATTTTGCAATTGGTTGCTTCTTCAATGTCAAATCCTAATTGTTCCATGGTGTTCCTTGCGATGATACTTGTTGCCGCTCCACTATCTATTGTGGCTGGTACTGTATATCCATTAACTATAATGTCACATTCCAGGGTGGTAGTTCTTAAAGAATCTTCTTGATTTGTGAATCTTGCTGATACTTCTTTTGGTTTCCTTAATGCTTCCATTACTTTTCTTTTCTCGTTAGAACTTATTTTGAATAATTGTGAAAGGGTTATTTCTATTTTCTGTTCTCTTAATTTCTTTACTATATCTAATTCTGGTCCTTGTAATAATTTTGGGGTGTATTCTTCATTCTTTATTTTTCCAGGGGTTTTGATAATTAGTTTCCTGTTATTATTTTTAGTTGGAGTCCATTCCATTGGTTTGGGTCTTGAAGATGATATTTGAACTTTCTTTTTCTTGTTATTTGGNTCAGTTCTGTAATCGTAAATCAATTCTGGTTCGATAGGTCTCTTCTTTGTCTCTTTTGGGTTTCCAAAACTGTCAAGTTGTTCATTCCATAAAGCAATGATTTCTCTATCTTCTTCGTCAGTTTCATATTCGTTTCCATCTTCAATACTTACATAATGTGCAGGGGTTTGATTCTGATTATTTCTATCGTTCCTAAACTGAGTTGATGAGTTTCCTCTTTGATTATTATTTTCAAAATTATTTCTAGGGGTATTTCTTTCTGGAACATTACTTCTGTTGTTATTATTTCTGTAATTGTTTTGGTAATTATTATTTCTAAAACTATTATTGGGGTGAATATTATTTCTGTAATTATTATTTTGATTTGTACTTCTACAATCTCTTTTGAAGTGTCCTTTCTTTCCACAATTATAACATTCAATCTCATAATTTCTTGGTCTAATATTGTTATTTTCATACTGAGGTCTTTCTGTTTTCGCCAATTTGATAGTAAGTTCATTCATTTTCTTAGTTAATTCTTCAATTGGATCTACTTCTACTTCTTTCTTCTTAACTTTTTCTTTCTTTACAGGGATTTCTTCATCACTAGATTCACTTTCGTACTTCTTTTTCTTAATCTTTCTTTTTGTTTTAGGTTTGACTTTGATTTCATCTTCACTTTCCTCAGGTTCTAATCCTTCTTCTAAATCTTCTGCTTTTTCGTAGTATTGTGCTAATTCTATTACTGTTGCAATGTCTTCAGGGTTGTGCATACTAATTAGAGGTAACATTCCTTTTCTTAATCCTTTCTTAAAATGATAAAGTTTGTCTGGATTTTGCATGTCAGGGGCTCCTTTTCTAATGATCTTCTTAAACCTTGCTGCGTATTGATCAACTGATTCTCCAGGTTGTTGTTTAAGTTTTTCTAATTCTTTTGTCCATTTGTTCATCCATCTTCTATTACAGAATTGTTCTAAGAATAATTCTTTTAATCTTATCCAAGCTGGCCATTCATCATTTTCGTTTCCATAGGTTTGGGTATATACTTCGTTATACCATTCATCTGCTGCATCATCTAATACTGTATAAATCCTTTCTTTTCTTTGATCGTCAGTCCATCCATTCATTCTTGCAGTTTTCTCATAATTCTTTAACCATTCTACTGGATCTTGAGTTCCATCTCCTTTAAATTTCTTTGATCTGAGTGCTAAAATATCCATTATATTGTTTTCGACTAGAGGTTCTTCGTTATTTTCTTCTTGTTCTATTTCAATTTCGAATTCTTGTAAATATTCTCTTAATCCTCCTAATTCCTGTTCTTCAATGTTCTCTTCTTCAACTATTTCTAACGGTTGATTATTATTACTGTTTCTCCGAGATCTTCTACTTCGTCTTGCTTCTTCAATTGTCCTGGTTCTATAGTTTTCAAATTCTCGTACTCTTTCTTGAAATTCTCTTTCACTCAATTCACTTCCTGATTCTTCGTCGTTTGATTGTTCAGGGGAATTTTCTCTTGTTGTTTCTACACTTGTCTGTACTGAAAAGGATACCGGTGATCTTGTCAAAGAGTTCTCTCTCGATCTTATATTCCAATTTATTTCTTCTAAAACTTGGTTTAAGTTTACTTGTGGTCTTTGTTCTTTATAAAGTTGTCTTGATTTTCTGCGTTCCAGTTTTTCTGATTTTTATTTTCCAATTTTCTGATTCTCTCAAGTTTACTTTGTCGTTTTCGTCGTCTTTTTATAACTTTTCTGTTGTCGATCGGTGAATGTCATTTTATCATTTCTTATTTGTCACATCCTTTCTTTCAAGGTATTCCATTTTCTAATTTCTTTTTGCGCAGTTTAAAGACTTACCGGTCTAAAAATAAATATCCGCCAATACCAAAATATTATGCATGCATTTACCAAAAATTACTATATTATAAAATTTTAAATTACTATTACTAAAATATAAAAGTTTGAATGATACAAGGGTGATCAAGCCTCAACATTCGCACTTTGAAAACTATTACTAAAACAAAAATATAATTTATTTCTACTAGGTTCCATTAGAGCCGGTTTCAAATATGCGTGTGATTATAGAGGTAAGCGCCTCTACGTCTCTAACTTTCCCTCTCTCCCTATTAAAACTATTATTTTTCAGCAGGTATTTATAGTGGTATAGCGCCACTTATAATAACCTTAATAGGTGACCCACACATGCGTTAACTACATTGTGGCTAAACAAAATACTATGGCGGTTTCCAATATGAGGTTAATGGTTCTTCTGTTGCGAGAGGGTTCCACCATCGACTTATCTGTACTCCCCATNAAACCTCCCCTAATGTGTTCACTTCTTCGAGTTCCCTCCACATTAGTATTCCAAATAAATTTCCATATATCGTTTTTCCTTATACATAGTTGATTTCGAATACGAGTGGCCAATGTCGATTTATATGTACTTTCAACTATCCGAGCATAGAGGTGTTTCACGAGTCCAGGCATTTCCCATCTGGAGGTGTTGTCACGTAGCTCGCCCAATTCCAAATATAATTTTAAATTCCAAATTTCATTTTCCTATTATTCCAATTTCCTTCTTTGTTGACATTCCTTGCCGATCTTTTTTCATTTCACTTTGACAGAGTTTCCTTAGTGTTTTCTAATTCCAACATTACTTTCGATAGTTCTCCTAATTCCGTATATTAATTTCTTTTATCGGTAGCTTCAGTTCCTTTGTAGCCATTATCTTTGCCTAGTCATGCTAGTAACATTGATTCCACGAAGAGCTTCACATGGAGGCTAATTGTTTCGTTCCACAGTTTATTTCTATTAAATATTCCTTTCTGATTCAATTCCTTTCCGCTAGAAGGCACCATGTTTGTCACCTGCCTTTCGGTAAAGACATAATTCTAAGGGTGACTTAACGGTTCTTTTAGGAGTTTATAGTCCTTCCCCGATAGGTACAAGACTGTTGATTAGAAGGCACCACTGATTCAGTTATTTTAGAAAGGGAATCAGACCTTTCATTGATTATTTATCGGTTATTTCATGATTTTATATCCAAGTATCCTTTATTCGTCATTTGGTTATTTCTTTCCAATTATTAGTTCCTTATTTCATTAAGTTGTCCTTAAATTCCTTTATTCACAAGATCTCCATCCGGTATCCTGACTTCTCTTCAATATTTCGTTATCTTTCTTATTATTGGTACAGGGTTTATTATCTTCAAGATAATAATATTCACCATTTACATTCGACGTTAATGTTCTGACTTCTCCTTTATTTCCATGTCATTATCCAAGAGTTCCAGGTTATATTATCATCNTTCAATTCCTTTCCGCTAGAAGGCACCATGTTTGTCACCTGCCTTTCGGTAAAGACATAATTCTAAGGGTGACTTAACGGTTCTTTTAGGAGTTTATAGTCCTTCCCCGATAGGTACAAGACTGTTGATTAGAAGGCACCACTGATTCAGTTATTTTAGAAAGGGAATCAGACCTTTCATTGATTATTTATCGGTTATTTCATGATTTTATATCCAAGTATCCTTTATTCGTCATTTGGTTATTTCTTTCCAATTATTAGTTCCTTATTTCATTAAGTTGTCCTTAAATTCCTTTATTCACAAGATCTCCATCCGGTATCCTGACTTCTCTTCAATATTTCGTTATCTTTCTTATTATTGGTACAGGGTTTATTATCTTCAAGATAATAATATTCACCATTTACATTCGACGTTAATGTTCTGACTTCTCCTTTATTTCCATGTCATTATCCAAGAGTTCCAGGTTATATTATCATCATTAACTCAAGAGTTATAATGTTATACAATTAAGCAATCAAGCAATAAATCCCATAACATCAATAATCTTTTCATTAATTAATTATAATATTAGATTATTTAATTCAGAGTTCCAGGGTTTATTTAATAAANTTTTCCGTTTTTATCTTTTTGTGCTAATACTGCGCCAAATCCTTTTGCTGATCCATCGGTCATTAGATAAAATGGTTTGTTAAAGTCTGGGTATCTTAAAATAGGATGAGATATTAATGCTTGTTTCAAGATATTAAATGCTTTTTCTTGGGTTTCAGTCCATACAAAGGGTATTGTTTTCTTTATTAACTGATTAATTGGTTTCGCTATTATTGAAAAGTCTTTTATAAACTTTCTATAATAAGATGCTAATCCTAGAAAACTTCTAATTTGTGTTACTGTTGTTGGTCTTGGGAAGTTCTTTACTTTCTCTATCTTCTCAGGATCTGGTAATATTCCATTTTTGTTTACAATATGTCCTAAAAATGTAATTTCTTGTTTGGCAAAATGACATTTGCTAGGTTTTATTTTCAACCCTGCTACTCTTATTCGTTTGAAAACTTCTTCTAGTTTTTCCAGGTGTTCTTCAAAAGTTTCTGTATAGATATTAATGTCATCTAGGTAAACCATCACTCCATTATTCAACATGTCGTTTAATATTTCATTCATTAGTCTTTGAAAAGTTGCGGGTGCGTTTGTTAATCCAAAAGGCATGATAGTGAATTCGTAGGTTCCATATTTGGTAGTAAATGCTGTTTTCTCTTGACTTTCTGGTTCCATTTTTACTTGCCAATATCCACTTGCTAAATCCAGGGTTGTAAACCATTGTGCTCCTCCAAGTTCATTTAACATATTATTAATTTGAGGTATTGGGTATGCATCCTTTTTAGTCACATTATTTAGTTTTCTATAATCTACACAAAATCTAGTTTTCCCATTTTTCTTCTTTACTAGTACTACAGGTGATGTCCAAGGGCTTCTCGAAGGTTTGATAATTCCATTCTTTAATAATTTGTCTATTTCTTCTTGTATAAATTTACTTGCAATTGGATTCGTTTTATAATACTGTTGTTTGATTGGTTTAGTTCCTTCTTCTAACTCTATTTTATGTTGTGTGATATTAGTTCTTCCTAATTGATTTATTTCTTCTGCGAATATGTCTTTGTATTTGTTAATTAATTTGTCGAAGGTTTCTTGTTGTTCTTTATCTAATTTTCCATTTTTGATGTCTCCAAGTTTTAATATATATTTATCAGGTGATGAGGAGTTTCCTAATTCCATTATGTCTTCTAAATCACTATTTTCTTCGTCATTTATTTCTTCCGAGCGTAGTCAGTTGATATAGTTTTCTTGAAATAGAACTTGTATTTGTTCTTCGTCTTCACTTTCATATTCTTCTTCAATACTTTCTAGAATGTTATTGTTTTGTTTGCACGATGCTGTAGTTTTTATAACTTGATTTCTCCAGTTCAATGTCAATTCTTGTTTACTCCAGTCATATGATGCTCCAGCTTTCATCATCCAGTCATTTCCTAATAAAATATGATATGCTCCTGTTTCCATTACTTCCATATTAATTGGTATTACTCTATCATTAATTTCTACTGGAAAATCTTTAATTTTTCCTAACGATTCTGTCTTTTCTCCATTTGCTGATATAATTTTGCAATTGGTTGCTTCTTCAATGTCAAATCCTAATTGTTCCATGGTGTTCCTTGCGATGATACTTGTTGCCGCTCCACTATCTATTGTGGCTGGTACTGTATATCCATTAACTATAATGTCACATTCCAGGGTGGTAGTTCTTAAAGAATCTTCTTGATTTGTGAATCTTGCTGATACTTCTTTTGGTTTCCTTAATGCTTCCATTACTTTTCTTTTCTCGTTAGAACTTATTTTGAATAATTGTGAAAGGGTTATTTCTATTTTCTGTTCTCTTAATTTCTTTACTATATCTAATTCTGGTCCTTGTAATAATTTTGGGGTGTATTCTTCNTATGATGCTCCAGCTTTCATCATCCAGTCATTTCCTAATAAAATATGATATGCTCCTGTTTCCATTACTTCCATATTAATTGGTATTACTCTATCATTAATTTCTACTGGAAAATCTTTAATTTTTCCTAACGATTCTGTCTTTTCTCCATTTGCTGATATAATTTTGCAATTGGTTGCTTCTTCAATGTCAAATCCTAATTGTTCCATGGTGTTCCTTGCGATGATACTTGTTGCCGCTCCACTATCTATTGTGGCTGGTACTGTATATCCATTAACTATAATGTCACATTCCAGGGTGGTAGTTCTTAAAGAATCTTCTTGATTTGTGAATCTTGCTGATACTTCTTTTGGTTTCCTTAATGCTTCCATTACTTTTCTTTTCTCGTTAGAACTTATTTTGAATAATTGTGAAAGGGTTATTTCTATTTTCTGTTCTCTTAATTTCTTTACTATATCTAATTCTGGTCCTTGTAATAATTTTGGGGTGTATTCTTCATTCTTTATTTTTCCAGGGGTTTTGATAATTAGTTTCCTGTTATTATTTTTAGTTGGAGTCCATTCCATTGGTTTGGGTCTTGAAGATGATATTTGAACTTTCTTTTTCTTGTTATTTGGGTCAGTTCTGTAATCGTAAATCAATTCTGGTTCGATAGGTCTCTTCTTTGTCTCTTTTGGGTTTCCAAAACTGTCAAGTTGTTCATTCCATAAAGCAATGATTTCTCTATCTTCTTCGTCAGTTTCATATTCGTTTCCATCTTCAATACTTACATAATGTGCAGGGGTTTGATTCTGATTATTTCTATCGTTCCTAAACTGAGTTGATGAGTTTCCTCTTTGATTATTATTTTCAAAATTATTTCTAGGGGTATTTCTTTCTGGAACATTACTTCTGTTGTTATTATTTCTGTAATTGTTTTGGTAATTATTATTTCTAAAACTATTATTGGGGTGAATATTATTTCTGTAATTATTATTTTGATTTGTACTTCTACAATCTCTTTTGAAGTGTCCTTTCTTTCCACAATTATAACATTCAATCTCATAATTTCTTGGTCTAATATTGTTATTTTCATACTGAGGTCTTTCTGTTTTCGCCAATTTGATAGTAAGTTCATTCATTTTCTTAGTTAATTCTTCAATTGGATCTACTTCTACTTCTTTCTTCTTAACTTTTTCTTTCTTTACAGGGATTTCTTCATCACTAGATTCACTTTCGTACTTCTTTTTCTTAATCTTTCTTTTTGTTTTAGGTTTGACTTTGATTTCATCTTCACTTTCCTCAGGTTCTAATCCTTCTTCTAAATCTTCTGCTTTTTCGTAGTATTGTGCTAATTCTATTACTGTTGCAATGTCTTCAGGGTTGTGCATACTAATTAGAGGTAACATTCCTTTTCTTAATCCTTTCTTAAAATGATAAAGTTTGTCTGGATTTTGCATGTCAGGGGCTCCTTTTCTAATGATCTTCTTAAACCTTGCTGCGTATTGATCAACTGATTCTCCAGGTTGTTGTTTAAGTTTTTCTAATTCTTTTGTCCATTTGTTCATCCATCTTCTATTACAGAATTGTTCTAAGAATAATTCTTTTAATCTTATCCAAGCTGGCCATTCATCATTTTCGTTTCCATAGGTTTGGGTATATACTTCGTTATACCATTCATCTGCTGCATCATCTAATACTGTATAAATCCTTTCTTTTCTTTGATCGTCAGTCCATCCATTCATTCTTGCAGTTTTCTCATAATTCTTTAACCATTCTACTGGATCTTGAGTTCCATCTCCTTTAAATTTCTTTGATCTGAGTGCTAAAATATCCATTATATTGTTTTCGACTAGAGGTTCTTCGTTATTTTCTTCTTGTTCTATTTCAATTTCGAATTCTTGTAAATATTCTCTTAATCCTCCTAATTCCTGTTCTTCAATGTTCTCTTCTTCAACTATTTCTAACGGTTGATTATTATTACTGTTTCTCCGAGATCTTCTACTTCGTCTTGCTTCTTCAATTGTCCTGGTTCTATAGTTTTCAAATTCTCGTACTCTTTCTTGAAATTCTCTTTCACTCAATTCACTTCCTGATTCTTCGTCGTTTGATTGTTCAGGGGAATTTTCTCTTGTTGTTTCTACACTTGTCTGTACTGAAAAGGATACCGGTGATCTTGTCAAAGAGTTCTCTCTCGATCTTATATTCCAATTTATTTCTTCTAAAACTTGGTTTAAGTTTACTTGTGGTCTTTGTTCTTTATAAAGTTGTCTTGATTTTCTGCGTTCCAGTTTTTCTGATTTTTATTTTCCAATTTTCTGATTCTCTCAAGTTTACTTTGTCGTTTTCGTCGTCTTTTTATAACTTTTCTGTTGTCGATCGGTGAATGTCATTTTATCATTTCTTATTTGTCACATCCTTTCTTTCAAGGTATTCCATTTTCTAATTTCTTTTTGCGCAGTTTAAAGACTTACCGGTCTAAAAATAAATATCCGCCAATACCAAAATATTATGCATGCATTTACCAAAAATTACTATATTATAAAATTTTAAATTACTATTACTAAAATATAAAAGTTTGAATGATACAAGGGTGATCAAGCCTCAACATTCGCACTTTGAAAACTATTACTAAAACAAAAATATAATTTATT
>PQFF01000040.1:35472-72681 GCA_003547095.1 Diversispora epigaea
AATGAATTAATTGATGACCTTGAAGAATATCGTGATGATGATAATGAATTGATTGATGACCGAGAGGATGATGAAGAATTAGATGTGAATGTAGAATCAGAAAATAAGCACGAAGAAATATTTGAAGAAAATAATTTATTTATTACACCTGAGCTAGAAGAAGAGAACGAAAATTATGAAGGAGTAGAACTAGAAGATAAGATAGATATAGAGATACTTATCTGGTTATTTAAGTTTCAACAACGATATCGATTATCTGATAATGTCCTGGAGGCGTTAATTAAATTTTTAAATGTTATGCTCAAATCTATAGATGATTCTAAGTTCTGGGAATTTTCTGCATCTTTGTATTTAGCAAAAAAGAGGTTAGGAATTTTTCAACCAAAATTAAGGATGGCAATTTGTACAAACTGTCATAAATTATATGATTCTAAGATTATATGCAATTATAAAGAAAACAATAAGTTGACAATTATGAATTGCCATTATAAAGAATATCCTAATAATCCGGTATCTTTCCGTAAGAAGTTATACAATAATGAACTCTTCTCCTTCAAAAAAAATATGAAAAATATGGTAGCTATCCCCCGAATGCTATACCCTAAGCCCTCAATTAAGCAACAATTAAGTCTCTTGTACCAAAGATCTGGTTTTGAAAAAATGCTAGAACAATCGGGTACAAGAAATTATAATAATAATATTTATACTGATATATATGATGGAAAAGTATGGAATACATTTCCTTTTGATGAAAGCAAATTTTTTAGTAAAGAAACTGCTACCTCGAATTTAGGTCTATTAATAAATTTGGACTGGTTCCAACCCTTTAAATATACACAACATAGCACTGGTGCTATTTATGCTTTGATATGTAATTTTCTGAGGGCAGAAAGAAATAAACCCGAAAATATTATTTATTTAGGCTTTCTACCTGGACCTAAGGAAGCCGATAAAAACCAAATAAACCATTATCTATCTTCAATAGTTGATGAACTTAAGGAATTATGGGAAGGGTGGAAAGTTCCTGTTACATTTGAAAATAAAGATGAGCTCGATATAAGAGTTGCAATAATAGTAGATTCTTCCGATATTCCAGCTATACAAAAGTTATTTGGGTATAGATCTGCAGTAATGAAATGTCACAGGTGCCCGAAAAGAAGCCGATATAGTGAGAAGTTTAAAAAAACTCATTATGATGGCATGCATGATTATGAACAATGGATTACAGAATCTGCAGACCTCCAAAAACATAGACAATATGCTTAAGAATGGCTTAAATGTGACACCAGAGGAACAAGAGAAGCTCATTTTAAAATAAACGGAGTGCGATGGTCTGAATTGCTTCGTCTCCCTTACATGGATCCGATCAGATTTGCAATAGTGGATCCAATGCATTGCTTGTTCCTTGGAATTGCAAAATAGATTATTTAATCTATATTTATTAAAGAAAATAAGTTAAATTCTGAGCAACTTCGTACAGCACAAAAAAGGATGGATAGTGTTCAACTTCCATCTGATATTGGTCGAATCCCTTCAAAGATTGCTATCGGAGAAGGATTTTCAAAGCTCACCGCTGACCAATGGAAGACCTTTATTATGATATATGCAATAACAATTTTATGGGACATGTTAGATGATAATGATAGAAAGATATTGGGACATTTTGTTCGGGTGTGTAACTTATTGATTGCTAGATTTGTTACTGAAAATAATCTGCAAGAAGCCCAAGAAAAATTAAGGGATATGTCAATAAATATAGAAAGAACCTATGGGCCTGAATTTATTACAAGTAATATCTATTTATCAATGCATATTCCTGAATGCATACGGGATTATGGCTCTGTTTATAGTTTTTGGTTATTCCCGTACGAGCAATTAAATGGATACATAGGTAAGCCACACATATCAGGTATACGAAATTATAATAAATAAAATTTTAACACAAATCTTTTCATAGGTTCATATCTCAACAGTAATCGACAGATCGAACTTGAACTTATGCGAATTGTTCTTAAAAATTCGTTTGTGGATTATCATCTGACACGTCAATGGACATCTGGTCTCCTAGAGAAGTCCCATCAATTTCTTTCTCCAAAGAAAGCTGCCGGCAGTTTAGCTGTAACTAATAAATTTGATAGAGAAGAGTTACAGTATTTTATCTCAATGAGACATGATATATCTAATAAGATCTATGGCACTGAACTTATACCAGGACGTATGCTGACGCCTTCGCATGAAAAGGTAAGTATTCCTATAGAAGTTCAAAAAATATTATGCGAATGGTATGCAACATTATATAATAGAAAAAAGAAGGATGTAAATGCGTGTATGGAAGTAACTATGAACCAACATGCAAGATTAATAATTAGTAATGAAATATTTGGGTCCATGATCGCTAGATGACATGAAAATAATGTAATTATATTAGCGAAGTGGAAAGCATACAGAGATGGAAGCAGTGATATTTACCCTGGAGAGGTACAATATTATTTCGAACATACTCTAACACTTCCAAAAGAACCCAAAACTATACGTGTTGCCCAAATCCCAAATAATTTGGGATTTGGGATGCCAAAATGTACAAATTACTAGTATTTGAGATTTGGAATTTGGGATTTTGGCAAAAAATACTAATTATGATTTGGGATTTGGGATTTGGGATTTTGGCATTTGGGATTTCGGCATTTGGATTTTGAATTTGGGTGGCAGGTATATCCAAAACACATCTTCTAGCATATGTCAAATGGTATAAAAATGCGCCTTCCTCTAATATACGATTTAAACATAAATTTATGGAACCCGAAAAGTCAAATACAGAATTATGAAAAGCAGAATACTGTGAGGAAGGTCAAGATTCAATTATAGCAGTGCATAGAATATATGGTTGAGCAATTAAGATAAATTATCGAGTGGGAAAAAGCGATAATTATGTCTCAATCATTCCGTTGAATAGAAGATTTATTGTTTAATTTATTTTATTTTATTTATATTAAATATATTATTTTCATATAAATAATAAAGCATAGTTATATTAGAAACTTTCTGTTTTTCTAATTAATAAAATTTGAGGCGAGGTCTCGCTGAAACAAAAAAAAAAAAAAAATAAAGCATAGTTATATTTTTATTGTTTTAAATAATCTCTTAGCATGTATGAAAACTTGATTTAAACTTGATTTGAGAAGTAAATATCATATTTGAACACAAGAAATTCAATATTGTGTTTCTGATAAGTGTAAATAAAGGTTAAAAACATGATATGCTAAAATATCGGATGTCCGATATTATTTACACATATCGGTGACCCGATATTATTTATTTACACATATCGGTGATCCGATAGTTGTAAAATAAATATCGTGCACCCGATAGTTGTAAATAAATATCGGGTAGCTGATATTTATTACAAAAATCAGGTATCTTAATAAATATCGGTAATATTTAATACACCTATCGGGGATATAAAAAATTTGATTAAAAAAAAATATCGGGTACTTTAATATATCGGGAACCCAATTTTTTATAAATGACCGATATCTCCCCGACTACATCAGGAATTAAATATAAACGTTCTAGTGCGTCCAAAATACACCGATCTATAGCGTCCTACGAACACCACCTACGTTCATATAGCGTATTAAATATGCCGTTCTAGTGCGTTCTCCGAACGCTTCGTATATATAGCGTACTAAAACGCACCGTTCTAGTGCGTTCTCCGAACGTTTCGTATATATAGCGTACTAGAACGCACTGTTCTAGTGCGTTCTCCGGACGTTTCGTATATATAGCGTCCTAGAACGCCTCTATATAATTCCGGATGTAGTATTTATTTACACCTATCGGGGGCCCGATAGGTCCTCTATAAGTGCCCGATAGGTGTCCGAAATACAGATTTCGACCTGTGCATATTGCAATTATATATTCAAAAGTCTTCAAGAAATGATTCCACAGGCATTGGATTCTATTTATTTAACCAAAATTCATTGATTTGCACGTTGGTCTAACCAGTACATGAGTGCATATGAATATGGTCTTTCCGGAAAGGCTGCTATCTTTGCAATGAAAAAATACAAGTGTATCGTCGCGTTTCTGAGAGTGTTTTAAAAGAATTTACCCATATAAAATAATAAAAAGAAAGAAAGAAATGTGTTTTAAAATCATTTTTATTGATTTTTATTTTTTTTCACACTTAAATAAAGAAAAATTTTCATTATTTTAACTTTCGCTTGATTTCAAAACTCGTGATTTTATTTTATAACCAATTATTGCGCTTAGAATTCGGATCACATGTTTCAAGTAAAAATTAGATCAATCAGAGAAAATTATTTACCTGCTGAAAATTTTATTAATAATATATGGCACGTCAAACAGGACAAAAGTCGGGGTTAAAATCACGCATATATGTAAGAAATAACCCTGATGCATCGGTGATAAATTACTGATGTATTGGTAATTTACCCTGATGTATCTGTTGATTTACCCTGATGTATCAGTGATAAATCACACTTAGTGTATCGGTAATAAAATTTTTTTTTAAGTGTAATTTTATTACCGATGTATCTAGGTAAATTACAGATGTATTGGGAATTTGACTTAGATATATTGGAGAAAACTACACTTATAAAAATTTTATCACAGTTAATATCAGATTTAAATCTCACTTGTAAGTAAGAAATAACTCAGATGTATCAGGATTTTATTACAGTTATAAAAAATTTTATCACAGTTAAAATTATATTAACCTGATATGTCTAAAGTAACCCTTTCAAAATTTTATTATCAAAATTGATTAAGAATATAATCCTATGATTTATTAAATAAATAAATAAAAGAATCTTTTACATATTTTTTTTGATCTAAAGATATTACATTCCCACTTTATTATTTATATAATAAAATAATTATTCTATTTTAAGTTTAAAAATTAATAAATTTCGTTTATATTTCTGTGCAATGCCGATCCTAATTTGCGTAACTGAACTCGCAAAACTATCTTGTCTTAAATAATTACCTGTAAAATTAAAAAAATTTTATTCTATATTATTTTTCTATTTAAAAATAAATCTTGTTCTATATTATTTTTTTATTTAAAAAGTTCATGATTAATTAAATAAATAAAAGATCTTTTACAATTTTTTTTTGATCTTGAACAAAAATAAAAGTATTATATGTCTATCTTACTATTTTTGTAGTAAAATAATTACTATATTTCTATTTAAAGTTCTTTATAAGAATTTAAAAATTATTAATAATAAATTCGTCTATATTTTTGTGTTACTCTGATCCCAATTTGCATAACTGAACTTGCGAAACCATCTTGTCTTAAATAATTACTTGTAGAATTAAAAATCTTGTTTTCCTATTCTATATTATTTTTATTTAAAAAGTTCATGGTTAAATAAATAAATAAAAGATCTTTTACAATTTTTTTTGATCTTGAACAAAAATAAAAGTATTACATGCCTACCTTATTATTTTTATAGTAAAATAATTACTCTATTTCTATTTAAAATTTTTTATGAGAATTTAATAAAAATTATTAATAAATTTAATAAATTCATCTATATTTTCGTGTTACGTCAATCCTGTAGAATTAAAAATCTTTTAGATTATTTTTCTATTTAAAAAATTATCTTGTTCTATATTATTTTTATTTAAAAAGTTCATGGTTAAATAAATAAATAAAAGATTTTTTACAATTTTTTTATTGATCTTGAATAAAAATAAAAGTATTACATGCCTACCTTACTATTTTTATAGTAAAATAATTACTCTATTTCTATTTAATAAATTTAATAAATTCGTCTGTAATTTCTTGTTTAACTTTTAATATTCTTCTAAAATACCATAACTGATATAATATAAATATATAAGTATAGGTTTAATTTTTAATTGTATTTCCTGTAAATAAATGAATGAATTATAATGAATAAAAAAGTGGAAGGAGAATTTCATGTGAATAAAGTTTTATTTTTTATATTAAATAAATAAATAGACAAATAAATGGATTTTATAAAAATAAACATAAACAATGAATTAATCATTTTTTAACAATATAATTATCTGTGATAAATTTATTTATCTTAAGTGTGATTTTATCACTGATACATCAGGGTAAATCACATCAGTAATTTATCACCAATGCATCAAGGTTATTTCTCACATATATGTGTGATTTTAACCCCGACTTTTGTCCTGTTTAACGTGCCATATTCATCAGGGTAAATCACCAATATATCAGTAATTTATCATCGATGCATCAGGGTTATTTTTCACATATATGTGTAATTTTAACCCCGAATTTTGTCCTGTTTGGCGTGCCATAATAATATAAAAAATGTTATCTGTTACATATCAACTAATCAATAATTTATTATAGTTATAGTGAAAAAAAATACATAGAATTGTAGAGCTAATCTAGAGCTATCAAATGATGTATTTTTTTTTTTAAATTTTATATTTGGATACAAAGTTTTAATAGTTTAAAATATTGGATGCCTTTAGACTTGGTGCATCATATAATATTTTTTTAAAAAAAAAATTGCGCTCTGGACTAACAACGGTTTTCGTTTCTTAGTAATAAAAACAATAATAAAATATAATCATATGTATACATGTTGTCAAAACTATTGAATTGAGTCAGACACAATTAAAATTGAGAAAAATTGGAATTGAGTCAAAGCAAATTTTGATTTTTACTAGTGATTGACGCAATTAGTTGAGTCAGACACAATTAAAAATTGAAATTTTAAGAGTTGAGTCTAGGTCAAATTAGTTTTGACGACATATATAATCATATGGATGCATTTTAAGAATTAAATAACAATAGATTACACAAATCTCACAACTGTTGCTCTTAAGTGAAGTATATAATACACCTTTGTCTATTAATTAAAGTTTCTTCTTTAGTACTAAACCAAACAAAAATAACAAAAAAAATAAAATAAAATAACTATATTGAGCATTAAAAAGAAGAAATAAAATAAGTTGTCACAGGTTGGAAGGTAGAACAATTGGTTAAGTAGTGGAACAATTAGTTAGACGGTTATTTATTTGTTTATTTAAACAGACAAAGTGCCTTAATTTACTTAATAAAGTCTTATGAAATAATATAAGTGTATGTAAAATATTACGCTGTTATCTGGGTTAATCGTTACGGTTTGATCACGATCAACCTGATACATTTTACGGTTCTTTCAGGAGTTTAACGTGCTATGTCCAAAGACACACGACAGTTTGGTTTCTATTTTTGCTTATAGAAGGCACCAGTCAGTTTATAGACATAATCGGTCTTTTCGTTGCGGCGACGCCCTTTAACATTGTTATAACTAACAAGAGGTGTAGCTATCTATGCATTCAAATATAATATGTCTGCGTATTAACTCAAACGCAAAAAGTATTCTCTCTTTAAAAACATTACTACGTATTAACTCAAACGTAAAAAGCTATACTCTTAAAAACAAATATGCGTTTACTCATCAAACGCTCAAAGATAATTTGCGTTTACTCGAACGCTCAAAGCAATATGCGTTTACTCATCAAACGCTCAAAGATAATTTGCGTTTACTCGAACGCTCAAAGCAATATGCGTTTACTCATCAAACGCTCAAAGATAATATGTTCTTTCAACATAAGTCATGATTTTATTTGTTCCTTCGCAAAAGTTTATATTTAATTTCATTAACTCGAGAATATTAACATTATACAATTATACAATCAAGCATTTAATCCTATAACATTCAATATTCCTTTATTAATTATACTTGTTAGTTTATTAATAATTAAAATACAAATAAAATAATTTACTATTATTTTTCAATGATTATACTTTCATTGTTCAAGAATTTAGGGTTAAGAATAAAATTAAAGTATTTTCTTTAATATAATAGGTTTACTACCTTATACTTAGAGTTTCTCTCTTAAGAATAGGATTATTCTATCCTTTTAGAAAGGGGATTGAAATCTAAATTCCTCAAATCTCTAAAACCTCCCTTTTAAAAGGTCTGGGAAAAGCCTTGTATTTATAACTATTAGAGTTACACTATTCTTCCTATTTTAGTAATGTGATCTACTATTTTACTGTGCCACTGTGTTACTTACTATTACTGCACTTTGTGTAACCATTATTGTTATCGTGTAACTTTACTGCGCCACAAAGTCATGTGATTAAAACTAATTATAAATTGATATACATGTAAGAATCTAATATTAATAGGGTATTTCATCAGTAAATTTTTTTAAACGTAAGCCTTCGAAGTCTTTCACTCTGATAACCTTCGAATACCTCCAACATAAACGTAATATTTACGAAGGTTATTGGTACCGAAAACCTTCATTTTTATTAATAAAACGTAATACTCTGGAGGTTATTGATATCGATAACCTTCAATAACCTTCACTTTATCATAATAAACATAATATTTGTGAAGGTTATTGGTTCGATAACCTTCAATAACCTTTGAAAACGAAATTATTACAATAACCTCCGACATAAAAAATTTCCTGATGTTGTACTAAGTATTGATATTTATTATTATTATTCTATTTATTTATAACATTTATTAGCTGCGGTTGATATGGTATTTCACTATGTAACAACGCTGAATACTTTTACTTAGAGGTCGGAAGGTGGTTAATATAATAAAGTTCTGAATTTTTTTACAATCTTTATTATTTTTTATCTTTATAGATCTCCATTGATCCAATCACAATCAAGGATCTGGATAATTGTGATTAAATTCCAAAAATGCGCCCATATGTTTTTATAAATTTATGAAATAGCAAAGATGACCAACTATAAATTCTTGTATAAATATAATTTATTATGTAATAAATTGGTTCATAATAAATAAGTTTTTTTTTTCAAATAAATGCGTGTTATTTCTATTACAGACGAAAAAAAAATAAATAATTGTAGTAACTAGGGGTGTAATGTAATTTATAATATTGTGACATGTGATCGTTTCTAAAAATCAAGCTTCCCCAGTAGCAAAAGTTTCATTTTTGATAGATCAGGGGTTGTTTTTTTGATATATTAAATTTTCATGTGACAAAATAGTTATCTTTTTGATGCATCTATAAATAAACAATTATAGGCATATCAAAAAAATAACCACTTTTTCACGCGTATATTGATATATCAAAAAAATAACCATAAGTCTATCAAAAATGAACCTTTTGCTTCCCAGTATCACCAGAAATTTTTTCGCGAAAACGTGATATTCCGCAGGGGTTAGGATTAGGGGTTTTCAGGGTATTATATTTATCACAACGCATCACACCCTTTGAATATCGATTTTTATTAAATATTCTGAAGACTTGGAATTTTTTTACTTACGGAAATCATATTTGTCACCCAATATTCATCACCCGAAAAAACAACACGTGATATATTTCTGATCACACACCAAATTATGGTCCAATCAAAATTTAATTCGCGAAAAAATTTCTGGTGATACTGGGGTAGCTTAAAAATCAGACATAAAGTTACGTTTTTATTTTTTTAAAATTTAAAGCATCAAAAACGGAACTTTTGTATCTCTTTATTTGTCCATTATGTTCTACAATTAGGTCACAAGTTCATTTTAAATCTTATTGTAATTAACTATTCTGGTTTTTCGAACATAAACTTGGTTGCTCAATTCTATTTTGCGTATTTTGTTATAAATGCGATTTTTTTTTTGCCACTAAAAACATTTTGTAATTTTAAAGGTAATTGCGTTTCTTTTTTTTCAAAAAAATTAAATTCCTACCTTTCATACCATAAGCAAATTAAAAAAAAAATGGCTAGATGCAAAGAATGCAATCAAGAATGTAAAGAACATAGTGAATATTATTGGTGCAAACCATGTAACTCGAAACATTTCCAAAATGATTTTAATAATTGGACAAGTGGAAATGACAAAATAGATAAATTGATTCAAGATGCTCAACTAAATGCTAATGATCCTTCGGAAGTAATAGAATGGATACCTTTTGATAGATTTGAAGATGTTAAACAAATAGGTAAAGGTGGATTTGGAACAATACATTATGCTAGGCGGATTGATGGAGATATTAAAGAATGGGATATTGAAAATCAACAATGGAAAAGATGGAGTAGATGTGAAGTGGCATTAAAACAGTTTGATAATTTTGTAAATTTCAACGATGTCTTAAATGAGGTAAATATTTTAATTAATATTTTAATTCAATTTTCAAATTATTATATGACGTTTTAACTATAAATTAAAAATGTTGATATTATTAGATGAAAATTCACTTAAAAACACGGGCTGATTCTACTTCAGTTCGATTTTATGGAATTACGCAAGATCCAGAAACACACTTATATACGATGGTTTTGCGATATGAAAGGGATGGAAATCTTCGAGAATATCTAAAAATTAATTTTAATAATATTGATTGGGGACAAAAATTATGGAATCTACATCGTTTATCTAAAAATTTGAGAGATATTCATAATTTAAATATAGTTCACCAAGACTTCCATCCTGGAAATATTTTATCATACGATTTTAAAAGTGAAATGTATATTTCAGACTTTGGATTAAGTAAACTAATAGGGGCAAATCCAAATAATTCCGAAAAAAAGAATATATTTGGTGTATTACCATATATTGCGCCAGAGGTATTAAGCGGTGAAGAATATACAAAAGCTGCTGATGTATATTCATTTGGAATTATTGCTTACGAAATGGTTACGGGCTTTCCTCCATATCCTGATATACCACATGATAAAGATTTGGCTATTAAAATATGTAATGGATTACGACCAAAAATTCCATTTCATATTCCCAAGTTAATTACAAGAATGATTATGAGGTTTTGGGATGCTCGAGTTACACATAGACCCACTTTTAATGAATTATTTGATGAGTTGAAGAAATACTATTGGGACTATTATTATTATTTAAAGGAAGGGAAAAACAAAGATTCAGAAATTGTAATTCAAATTAAAAAAGCTGAAGAATTTTCGGCAAATCAAGAATCAATCAATACAACAACTACAACTCCTCTTAATTATCAAACTCATCCACAAGCAATTTATACCAGTCGACTTCTTAATTATTCAAAACTTCCAAAACCCAAGAACGAAGAAAATTTCGAAAAGGAACTTGAAGAATTAACGGAATCNCCGAAAAAAAGAATATATTTGGTGTATTACCATATATTGCGCCAGAGGTATTAAGCGGTGAAGAATATACAAAAGCTGCTGATGTATATTCATTTGGAATTATTGCTTACGAAATGGTTACGGGCTTTCCTCCATATCCTGATATACCACATGATAAAGATTTGGCTATTAAAATATGTAATGGATTACGACCAAAAATTCCATTTCATATTCCCAAGTTAATTACAAGAATGATTATGAGGTTTTGGGATGCTCGAGTTACACATAGACCCACTTTTAATGAATTATTTGATGAGTTGAAGAAATACTATTGGGACTATTATTATTATTTAAAGGAAGGGAAAAACAAAGATTCAGAAATTGTAATTCAAATTAAAAAAGCTGAAGAATTTTCGGCAAATCAAGAATCAATCAATACAACAACTACAACTCCTCTTAATTATCAAACTCATCCACAAGCAATTTATACCAGTCGACTTCTTAATTATTCAAAACTTCCAAAACCCAAGAACGAAGAAAATTTCGAAAAGGAACTTGAAGAATTAACGGAATCTATGTCTCTAGTGAGTGTTATTATATTTATATTTTTTATTTATTTTTATAATAAATTCTATTAATTTATTTCTATGCTGTTTAGTTAATTCGGATTTGATTGTTTTTTTTTGATTTATTTAACATAACATATATCAGTTTTATAAAATCTCAAAACTAGGCATAGAATATGAATTCTTCATCCCATTTGTATAAATTCAATTAGCTTAGTTTGTAATTTCAATTTTATAAAAATAGAAAATAATAATAAAGAAAATATAATTTATCACGGAATCGATTAAAAGTCTAATATTTCAACGGTATAACATTATTGAACGTTATAATGCACGCGTTTTTTAATGTTAAATATAGAATCAATTATTATAATAACGTGCGTGAACAAAAAAATTCCCCAAAAATATTAAAGATTGAATGTTAAATTTTTATTTATATATTAATTCTTTAAAATGATTATTCATAATATAATAAAAAGACTAATACTATCGGTAATTTTTTGCAGAAGTTGTAATTCATTATTCATTTAATAAAAAAAAAACCAAAAAAATTTCAATAAAATTTCCATCGTATAAAATAAAAATATATATACATGTATATATCCAAAGCCAGGATCACCAAATTGGAACAGATTGCAGAAGAAAATACTGAGCTTAAAGATAAAATCATGAAATTGGAACAGAAACAGACACAGGCTATTATTAATAAACAGGAGCCATCTCCTACAAAAGATATTTCACCACTTATCGAGAGCCATTCTGATGAGGAGAAAGGTATTACTCCTGAAATAGAACATAGCTCAACTCAATCGGAGCCTGAAACATCTACAACTTTACCACCATGATAATTCAGTTGAGATTCTTGATTTTGTAGAAATAATACACAAGAAAAGGATTAGTAGTGAGATAAGAGAGAGGAACTGGAAAAAAACTTCAAGAATTACATAATAACTTAATTCTTCCAATACAATCCGAAGCATCAACCATGTCAACACCTGAATCTCTGGACTCGAAAACTGTGAAAAAGCTTTGGGATTATACTTGCACGCTAAATTATTTTGGGGCCCCGAAATTGCAATTTTGGGGAAAAAAGTCGAAATAGTTTTTCATAGAAGATGAAATTATTTTACTTAAAACCCGAAATTTTTTCACAGTTTTCGAGTCTAGAGATTCAGGTGTTGACATGGTTGATGCTTCGGATTGTATTGGAAGCATCAACCATGTCAACACCTGAATCTCTGGACTCGAAAACTGTGAAAAAGCTTTGGGATTATACTTGCACGCTAAATTATTTTGGGGCCCCGAAATTGCAATTTTGGGGAAAAAAGTCGAAATAGTTTTTCATAGAAGATGAAATTATTTTACTTAA
Source organism: Diversispora epigaea (assembly GCA_003547095.1). Classification (NCBI taxonomy): domain Eukaryota; kingdom Fungi; phylum Glomeromycota; class Glomeromycetes; order Diversisporales; family Diversisporaceae; genus Diversispora; species Diversispora epigaea. The sequence goes on from PQFF01000040.1 coordinate 48,521, forward strand.
AACCCGAAATTTTTTGACCACCCAGATAAATCCCTTGATTAAAGATACATATAACTAGATACTTTTTTTACTTCCGTATATAGAATAGATTCTGTATAAATCTCAAAAAGACGAAAAACCTCAAAAATCCAAAATCAATTTTGGGAACATGTATATTTGGGATCAGAATCAAAATAAAAGCCTGGACAAAACATCCCAATCGCACAAGAAAAAGGGAGCATTCAAGATAATATTATTTCAGATCTAAATCATGTGATTGAAATTTCAGCGACAGGATGTTCTAGACTTAATATTGATATTGCTAAAGAAATCGCTCTTAAAAAAGGTGGCACTTGTCTTCCGAAGAATATAAAAATAGTTATACACCAATATTATGGCAATGTGTAAAAAATAACATATGGCAAGCTCCTTTAATAAGAATAAAAATCGTGTTCTAAATGTGTCGGTAGTGGTGGAAAAAAACTTACTCTTCAGATTGCTAAAAATATAGCTCAATCTAAAACTGGCGAATGTTTATCAGATAAATATATTAATAATCATATTCCATTAAAATGGAGATGTCATCAAAAACATATTTGGTATGCATCTTTAGATACAATAAAAAATCGAAATACATGGTGCCCTCACTGTTTAGGTAATGCAAAACTTAATATTGATATTTTTAAGAAATTGCACATCGTAAAGAAGGAAAATATTTATCTGAAAATTATATTAATATAGATTCTAAACTGGTATACAAATCTTAAATGTGTCAGAAATTTAATACATGGTGCCCATATTGTTCGGGTCGTTATTCTTGTAATCTTGAATTAGCTAAAAAAGTTGCAAATGAAAAAGGTGGTAATTGTATTTCTGAAAAATATATTAATTCGATTACACCTATTTTATGACAATGTGCTAAAAATCATCTTTGGTGTGCAAATCTGGATAAAGTAAAAAATTCCGATACATGGTGCCCTTTTGTCCATGGAAACGAGAAAAACTTTGTAAAAATGTAGTTACAGGTTCACCTGATATTCGTAGACCAGATTTCTTAAAAACACCTCACCTGATCATCCATTAGGACTTGAACTTGATATATACTATCCACAATATGGTTTTTCTATCGAAGTCCAAGGTATACAACATAAACGTTTTCACGCTTTCTTCCACAAAGATCAAGAGGGCATTCAAAAGCAGTTTTCACGTGATCAGCTAAAAAAAGAACTCTGCCATGAAAATTGGATAGTACTTATCGAAGTATGGTACTATGAAGACCCTCACACAGTGATCCCTCAACAACTTCGAGAGGGCCTTATTCCATAATTGGTACTGTTCAATTATATCTTTTCCTTGGGAAAATCAAAAGATTATTATTGCATCTTTCTACGGAATAATTTATCAGTGCCGACATTGCATCATGATTGCGATTATGTAACATTGATCTGATTAAATAAAAAATTAACTGATTAATTAAAAACGATATCTTTTTTTTTTCATCTGATTAATTAAAAACATATCTTTCTTTTCAAATGATTAGTAAATTTCTGTCCCTAGAAAGGAATTTTAGGAGTGTAGAAGAAAAGGGTCTAAAAGAGAAGCAGTAAGTGTATATCACGCGGATGAATTAGGTTTCACCCAGCATTGACTCGTATATAGTTTGCCTTTACAGATAGGCTGGAATTTGTCAGTAGAAACCATTGACGCTTTCTTTGAACGCCACGAAACACCTGGATATAAGTTTGACATTGATTCAAAGGGAAACGTATTTATAGTCGAGATGGAAGGAAACGAGCATACATCAGTTGTTGGACTACTTATTCATTTTTTTACTGTTCCCAATGGAGGTATTGGTCGTAATGCTCCGATAAAATTTGGTGTTAATTCTGGTAAGAAAAAATCCTTTGGGTTGCTTAATATTTGATTGTTATCAGTTTTATAATCTTCTCGTATCCTATAACAGCCCATTATCGCCCACGTGGAGGAGAGAACCTATCGTCATCCGATCTCGCCATACGTCCAAATTTAAACATTATTCCACCAACTCCAGCTCCAGCTCCACCTCGACATAGATTTGGTCGTACAATCCGTCCCAGACCTCCCCGGCGACATCGTGAGATTCCTCCTGTTGATAGAGGGGTAGGTTCTGTGTGTATTAGATTTATTTTTCTAATCTTATTTAATCTTATTATAAAATGATTATAGGGAAGACCTCATGCACGTATAATGTGCGAAATCGCCGTGTCACAAAGTTATGATGACTTGAAGGCAAAGTGTGAGCGTTGGATGCTCCAGGTGTATGTAAGGTGTGTATTGGGTATCAAAATTTATAGAAAACAGGTCACACGAACTGCTACTGGGCAATTTGACCGGTGTATGATTATGTATTTATTATTTAATACTTTCAAAATTTCTAAATGTTTTTTTAATATTCTTAATATTCTTAATATTAGGCTATGCTCTGGTCACGCCAGGCAGTACCAACACCCAGGCAAGTAGCAGTAGCCAGGCAACCCGGCGTATTTGTAGAAGAGGTAAGATTGTCCAATCATTGATAATTAATAATCACACTTAAAGCTAATGTATTTGCAAATGTTGAATATTATAGTGGGACTTTGGAACAAGAGGCTATCACAATGGTCTTTCCACTGCTTGCGCTGGGCCAGGTCTTCCCAATTATCAGATAAATATTCCAGTACAGAATGTATTCTGGAACCCTCCGATTGTCAGGGGAGTTCCGAATGTAGCTGGATATGTTCCTGTGGTTCCTGCTGGAGTTACTGTTCTTAATTTTGTTATAGATTTATATGATATCCAACAGGAGGCCTTAGAAAATCAGAATAATAATTAGAACACATGGAATTTTCTTATTATTTTGATCTTTGCAATGCATTTAAGAAACATAATTCGGCAATTAACTTTATTATAGTATTTTTTTTTTTAATACACAATATAGCGTGTATTTAAAAATTTGTATTTGAAGATGGTGTGCATGATAATCACATAATACAGTAAAAAAATTAAGAATGAAGTATCTTAGTAATTATATTAATATTTGAAATTCTTCTAAGCTCAACTGCAATATGTAAAAAATACCAACTTCCACCTCAATGGGTACTTAAACAATATTAAGACTACAATATACTTCTTCATTATACCAATCTTTAAAGTCTGTTATTCTTTCATTGTAGGTTTCTTCATTTGGAACTCATTGTTTTGCTACATATCTAATATGATCTTCTGGATCTCTTTTTCATTGTAAAGTTTAAAGATAGTTTACATACATTGCCCCTAATTTGTCATATTTTTAGTGCCTTGGCTATATGTTACTTTAATTACTTCAACTAAAGCTGATTTGATCTATCTTTGTAGTGAATTTATATAAAGTATCTTGAAAATTTTCAAGAATTCTTGCTGTATTGTTTCACAAAAAATATATCCATTGGATTTATTTTTTATTTTTATTGTCACTTTTGAGAGAAAGAACTCTCCCTTATAAAATGATAAAATTATTGTGTAATTTTTTTTTAATTAAAAAAAAAAGTTAAAAAAAATGATGGAAAAAAATGAATTGAAAAGTAAACAATACAATTAATTTATTTGCTCCTTTTTTCTTTTCCTTCTTTCCTCACGAAGTAGGTGAATATTCATTGTTTTTTTAAATTTGTTGTTAAAATTTTGTTGAGAGAAAACATTTATGAAAAGGTGATGATACATGTGAATTCATTCTAATTGGTTATTATCAATTATAATTTTAAATGATCTCGTTCAACTTAAAAATGATGTTCAATCATCTCGTTCAACTTAAGATTTATATTCACCATTATTAGTTAATATACATAAAACTTTGTACAAGAACTTTCTTTATTCCTTTTATTTTTGTTAATAAACAAAAAAATCCTTCGCAAATAAAAAAAATAATATCGTTTGTTCAGTTGAAGCCTTTTTTTTTTAAAAAAAAAATAGAAAGGTGGCTGAGATAAAAATCCTCATCAATTATTGGTCCAAGCCATCACTGCCATCACAAATAAACAACCAGTTATTCACGTATTTTACCACCATTGCTCTTTCTCGTAAAATTACAATTTCAGTTGGAGTTGGGAAAAAATTAAATGTATTGACAATTATATTAATTTCAATTAATATTGTAATATCGTAATAATAACAATTTATTAATTATAAAGAATAGACGAGAGCGAATGTAAAAATGATAGAACCAGCAGAAATTATTGTTCCTAAACTGAGTAAAGAATTATATTTGTGTTCCCTAAGACCAGCACTAAAAGATCTTTTGCTGCACAGAATAAAACCGTTAAAAGAAGAAAAGGAAGAAAAAGAATCAGATGAATTTATTATCAAAGCAGAAAATGATTCATTTTATATAATTAATTCAATTAATTATAAAAAAGATGAAGAAAAAGAAAACAAAGAACAAAATGCTAAAATAATATTAATTAATGATGAATTTCCAAATATTTCTAAATTTAATGTTGAAAAATATTTTAAAATTTTAAATAAATCAAGAAATTATTCTTTAAATTATGAATATGAGTTTGGATCAATTGTATTATATGGTGAAGTTGTAACGAGTACTCAAACATTGCTTGACAAGTAAGAAAGGATGATTATTATTTATTAATTGATAAATTAAACCCTTTCAATTATTAAATTAATATTATCTTTAATTTATTCTAGAAATATGAAATTAACCCAAAAATTACCCAATGGATTTGTTACATTAGCTACACAACAAGTTCAAGGACGTGGTCGTGGTGAAAACTCATGGATATCACCTCCAGGATGTTTACTATTTTCATTTGTCATGAGACATTCTCTAAATAATAAAGCGGCTCCAGTTGTGTTTATACAATATCTTTTATCATTAGCTGTAGTAGAAGCTGTAAGAACAGAACCTTCCTATAAGGTATTCGTTTTAATTAAAAAATAATAATCATAATTAATGCTTAATATTTTTATAATATTTTTATAATATTTTTATAATATTTTTATAATATTTGTAATATTTTTATAACATTAGGATATTCCGTTAAGACTCAAATGGCCAAATGATATCTATGTTGAAAAATTTAATGATTCTTCAACTTCACCAGAACTTGTCAAGATCGGTGGAGTTCTTTTGAATTCACATGTCTTTGAAAATGAATTCTTGTTGATTGCAGGTATTTCTTTAACCTTTAATTAAAATTCTTTAATTATTAATATTATTCGTTACCCTTATTCCCCTAATTTATTTTTATCTTTGTCATATTTCTATCATATTTGTTTGTAGGATGTGGTGTCAATTTAAACAATTCATCACCTACTACTTCAATTAATCAATTAATCACTACTCATAATCAATCACATTCCAATGACATCAAAGAATTAATCTCTCAGGAAGAATTGTTAGCATTAATTCTGGTGAAATTTGAATTATTTTATAAAGAATTTTGTGAAAATGGACGTGGATTTGAACCGTTCTTTGATATTTATTACAAGAGATGGTTGCATAGGTAAAATATTTGTCTTCGTTAATTATTCATAATTATTCATAATTATTCATAAATTATTCATTAATTATTTATTAATTATTCATAAATTAATATTTATTAATAGTGATCAAATTGTAACGTTGGAAACTCATAAAAATCAGAAAGCAAAGATTCTTGGTATAACAAATGATTTTGGATTTCTTAAAGCTCTTATAATGGACACTAATGAGATAGTTATATTGCAACCAGATGGAAATAGTTTTGATATGATGAAAAACATGATCATACATAAGATATAATATTTATTTTTAATATTTTATTTACATTATTTATTAGATGTATTTATTTTGATCTTTATTTCAAATATAATAAACTTAATAAATTTATTAATATATATTAATATAACAAATAATAATATTTAATACAACAAATAATATTTAATATAACAGATAATATCTATATAATAATACACAGTGGTAGTTGGTAGTGTTTCTATTGGCTAGAGATAAAAATACATTTCTATTGGCTATTACTGTGTTCAACGGCACGGGAATTCACTAGTTTAATATAATAGATAATATTTAATAAATGCCGGGAAATATTTTCCATCTATTAGGCCATTTTTCGCCAAATCTTTCTTTACCCCATAAATCTGAATTTTTGGCTGAAGATCCCAAACCAAAAGCTGTCCAAATGACCACAAGATAATTAGTAAGAATTTGTCCTTTGTTTAATATAACGAAACTAATATATATTAAAATTTCTGCAAAATAATGAGCTGATGAAACATAATCAAACCAACCCCCTTTTGGAATAGAATAAATACTAGGGACGGAAGATGAAGAAGATGATTTAGGTCGAAGGGATGCAAGAATTTTGTGAGCTTTAAATTGATGATAAAAAGCATATAAAAATAATGATACTCCAAGTAAAATATTCCAAGTTAAAAAGTTGGTAAGAGGAGGGAATGTAAAATTATTTTTATCTAGTATAAAGAAAATATTTATAAAAATTTTTAAAAATTTTATGAACATTTTATGGATGAGAAGTAAAAATAATAATAAACGAACCTTTTCCTCCTCCATAAACACCCAAGTTACCCATTCCTTCGATAAAAGTCGATAAACAAATTGGCAGATAAAATGTTACTCCAATAATGTGATGTAAAACATGCATTTTTGAATTAGTTGAAGTTCTATCCACGAAAAGACATTCATAAGCTCTTCTTGTAACTTGCGTACAAATCATAAATAATCCAATTATACATTGTTCTACTGGTTTTTTGATATAAGCAGGAATTATTACTTCTTGACTTTCATTCCCTTCGATATATCTTACAAATTTAGCGAAATATCCATTACTCCCATTACGAAAAATGACCAAGTCTGCAGTAATAAAATAGGTATAAATAATTCCACAAATATAAAATTGATAAAATAAACTTTTAGAAACAGTCATATTTCTAAAAAATTTCTCAATTGCATTTCTAGTATTTAATTGAGTTACATAATTTATTTTTCCATAAGGTAATAAAGAAACTTGAATGGGTTTACAGATTAAACCAAGAATTGCAGTCGAAGTAATTATAATGAAATAAAGTCTTGTAAGAAATAATAAATGTGCCATTTTTTTTTTATTAATTTTTATTTATTTTTGTTAAAAAAATTTTATATTATTTCATCACCACAAAATTAAAACGTGTATAGAAAGAAAAAGAAAAAGAAAAAGAGAAACTTAATTTATCTCTCTCTTATCATCTGATTTAACAATCAGAATTTTGTACAACAGCGCGTATATCATTAATATCAGTATTTGAAAATGACGACGATAAACTTCCCAATAATTCATTTGATCTTTTCGACGGATTCTTATATAAATTTAATAAAATTTAATAAGTTTTCGGTAATACAAAATTTTAAAATTTTAAAAAAAGTTACCTTGATATATTGTTTTAATTTGGCATTGAATTCACGGACGCGTTTTGATTTTTCTTCAATTTTAGATTCAAGTTCTTTTTTACGTTTCATTCTATTAATTTTCATATCTTCCAATCTAAATAATAAAAAAATAATAAAATAAAATAAAATAAAATAAAATAAAATAAAATGAAAACTCTTATATGAATTATCTAATATTAATTAATATTTTTATAAAATTTTAAAATTATGTAAATAGATATTACCGATCTCTTTCATGTTTTTCATGTCTTAACCGTTGTAATAAAAGTTCACGTCGAAATTGATCTTGATTATTATCTTTATTATTAGAAGATTTAATTTTATTATTAACAATATCATCAAAATCATGATATTTTCGTAATGGATCAATAAATTCTTGTGGTGCAGTATTGAAAAATTCCTCAAGAGGCGCTAATGATATTTTATGATATTTTGGTCTAAAATATAAAAATGTTGTATTTCATAAATTTACGCATAAATTTCATAATTAAAATAATAATTCTTTAATTAACTCACTCATCACTCTTTATAGCATTTAACTTATAATCTAATAAAAATTTTCGGTAATTAATTTCAGAAAATCTATGTTTGACGTCGGTTAAAGCACATTTTGCTTTGTTTTTGGCATTTTTTTCATCTCTCTTTCTAAAATAAGCTTCAGAATTTATTCGTTTCATGTAAATAAATCCACGAATTATTTGGATTTTAATGTTATAATCCAATTTAATCTAATTTATTACAATTTGTTATAATTTGTTATAATTTGTTACAATAATTTTTTATAATAAATTTGTTTGGAAAATAAATATATTTAAATAATATTTTTATACTTGCCTCAGTACCATCTTTTTTCCTTGCTTTTTCCAATAGTTCTTTTGCTCTATTTTTGATCTCATGGCATTTTTCCATAAAATTACTCATTATTTTATCTGGCGCTTCTTAAAGTATTAAAGCATTATTATATAATATAAATAAATTTATGCAAAATTATATAATTTCATAAAAAAGGAACTCAGAAAAAAAAATCATAATTTATTTCAAAGAATTAAAGATTTCATATTTTAGTTTCATGATGATTTTTTGTAATTCACTTTTTTCTTCAAAGTTAATATATCTAAAAAATTTCACTAATAATTTCTAAAAAAAGAAATAATTTGGAATCACCTTTTTCAGTATCATTTTCATTATTACTTGAATAAAAATATTTTTCAAGTTGTAGTTCATCCCCTTTATTATAATAGTTAGTTTTTATAATAATAATAATAATTAATGCTTAATGAAAAAAAAAGATAATTTCAAATATTAATAATAATAAAAATTTATACCAAAAGATAATTCTTTAACATCTGGCTTATCATCCATAATAGGACATTGTGGTGGTGGCGACGGTGTTGGTGGAATTGTTGGAGGTAAAATTTGATTTTCTAGTTCCATATCATCTGTCATCTTAACTGTTAAAAAATATTTATATTTTTTTAAAGTAGAATTATTTAATATCATATTTATTAATTATTATCTTTAATTATTATCTTAAATTTATTTGGCGAAAATAAATGTTAATAATTATTAAATATAAATAAAAAAAATAAAATATTCACTTTACAACAATGATAAACAAGGAAAAGAAGAAGAAAGGAAGGAAGAACAGAGAGAACAGTTATTATATATATGTCATTGTATTGTATAACACGTGTCATAATGATTTATTTCTCTTAATCGTGTGATAAATTACTGAAGATAAAAGAAATTATAAATTATTTAACACACTACTGAAAATTTAACTGAGAATGAACTCAGAATAAACAAAAAAAAAGTATAAACCTAATGTTATAATTGTAATTTAATGCATTAAAATATTTAAAGAGAAAGTGACAAGACCAAAATAAAATCTTTATTCAAATAGATCTTTTCTACGATGTTCAATTACTGGCATATTAATTCTTAATTGTTTCAGTATATTCAAATTAATTTCTGCTAATGCAAATGTGGGTTTAGTTGTTTCTGGACATCTTGCTAACACGGTTCCCCATGGATCAATAATCTATTTTTATTTTATTTTTTGAATTATTAGAAATAAACATAATTTTAGATATTATTTCAAAATTAAATTTTATCAAATCACCATTGCACTCCCAAAACTTGCACGTTTTTCATTGTGTTGTCCAATTTGAGCACTAAAAATAAGGATTAATATATTTTATCAATCAATTAAAGGTGAGATATCAAATGAAACCAAAGAGATAAAAGAATTTCACCTTGCTATAACATAAGATTGGGTTTCAATAGCTCTTGCACGCAGTAATACATCTAAAATTTAATTTTTATCAAAAATAATAAAAAAATAATAAAAATAATAAAAATGTATGAAAAATCATTCTTTTACCCCAATGAGCCATTCCAGTCTTAATAGTGAAAGCGGAAGGATAAGTTAAAACTTCAGCACCTCGTTTTCTTAATGTTAAAGATAATTCAGGAAATCTTAGATCATAACAAATCATCATTCCTATTTTTCCTATAGGAGATTCGACAGGATCAATGATTTTATCTCCTCGTAAAGTGTTAGAACTTTCAAGAAGCACAGGACTATCCTTGATGTTTATATCAAAAAGATGTAGTTTATGATAACGCGAAACAATTTCTCCATCAGATGAGATTATGAGATGCGTATTGTAAATGTGTTTTGGTGTTGGACTCTATTTAGACCTCATGCATAGCATAATGTTAATAAAAATCAATAGAATTTTCATTTGACAACAATGTTTGACAATGGTTCGAAATTTTATCTCTCTCAATAAAATTAAATCAATTTATTACTAAATTTCTTATTCTCAAACTTACAGTCTCATGAACTCCAATAGAAATCCATACATTATTATTTATTGCTTGTTTTCTCAATTCATCCACAAAAAAATTGTTTTCTTTTGTTAATTTCAAAGTTTCTTCATTATTTATCCCAATAAAATCCGATGCCTCTGGAAAAAATACCATCTAAAGAGGATACTTAAAATAATTATGATACTAATTATTTATTAACATAATTTTTGTTTTCTTATACCTTAACTCCCCTCTGAGCAACATTATAAATCAATTCAGAACAAATTTTTAAATTTTTAGCGATAGCATTTGTTCCACAGAATTGAGTTACTGCTGCATAAGACATCGTTTTATTCAAAAAGAAAAAAAAATTTGCCATCTTTTATACCTTTTATATTTTTGATTATCGGGTAATTTCGGAACGGAAATATCATTGACTGTTCTAATATATGTAATATATGTTGACTTTGAAAGTTTCTTTTGAAAATAATTATTTCTAAAAAGAAACCAAATACTATCATTATTATCAAAAACCGAGATGAATAAATGCAGATACTTACCAAAAGAGAAGGAATTTTTGAAAAATGAATGTTATAAGAAGAAATTATAGTTCATCTTCAAGTCTTTGGGGTTTTCAAGTAATATTAGTAGTAGTATTATAATAACGTATTGATTACCCCAAGTTGAATTATGTGACCCGAAAAACAGTTTACCCACCCATTACAACCAATTAATAAATTTTTGGATACACTTAAAAATTTATAATGAAGTACTTCTCTTGACAGTGGCAGGTTGAAGTGAATTCGGGTGATGGAGAAAGAACAACACAAACATACCAGTACAGAATATATGAATGCTATTCAGAGATCAATAAATCAGATCTTGTATACATTTGAAAAATTTGTAGTATGTACCTGAATGTCTTTAATGCATTCTCTTTAAGTTTTGAAAACACTTTGAAGTTTTTTTAATACCTGAAACAAAGTATGTTGCGAAAAATTTCAAGAAAGTTACCATTATAGTGACATATAATTTATAATCATGTGATCTACCCATCAACTTACCATGTATTGAAGGAGTTCTTTGGAGCGCTTTACATTACATTGTAATACTTACATTACATTTAAAATAACCAAGACTATTATTAGCTCTCAGTAAAAAATTGTTCGAATTGTTTTTATTAAAGAAAGAATAATTTAATCTTTGCAATTTTGGGAACACTATAATAGGATTAAAAATTTATAGTACTAAATTTTAATATCAAATGTTGGTATCAAAATATTAAAACGCTAGTGGAAGAGTATATATATCAAATAAATAAATAAAAATATAAATATGAAAATTTATTCATACCTTCCATACCATATTCACTAATTTCTCTTCTCATCTGTAATTTCTGATCCATGTCATGTGTCCACTTCTTGGTCGGTAATCCAAATCTTCCATCTAATAAGATTGTTTGAGGAGTTTTTTATGACCATACTAGAGCTATAAGGAATTATATCTTTTATCAATTAATTATTTAATTATTAAATTTAGACTATTGAAACGCTTAAATAGATTTCTACAACTATTTGGCGCAGATCTAGGAATACGCTTCATCAGATCTTTTATTATTATTCTTTATTCTTTATATATGAGATTAATTATGTTAATCTATTTTTATTATTTATCATATATTATTTAGACCGATATAAGAAAACTTTATAAAAAAAACTCGGTGATTTCTATACATCATTCCTTGCTTCTTTTTATAATGAATTAAGTAAAGTTTCAAGCTAATCTAACATATTTCAATACTTCTTTAATTAATTATCATGTAATTGAATATATATCATAGGTGAGTATTTAGATTTATATAGTTGAAATAGATTTATAATTGTTAAGATCAAAGTTTCAAGCCTTTAATTAATTATCAATTATATTATAGGGAGTATATTCATAAGTTGAAATCAATGTTTTAAACTATTTTAACAATTTCTATGCATATTTCAGGATGTGAATATTATTTAAATTCATAAATATTGTTTTATATTACAGATGAGTATTTAGATTTATAATTAATGAAGTAAGTTTTAAATTAATTTAATATCAAATAATATTTTTTTAATCCATTACATGTGTATGTTATTGTAGAAGGTATTTATAACTATTTCAATTATTTTCAATACAGAAGTTTTCATAATTGCTTATTTTAAACAATACATTTTAGCAAACACAAATAATATGGAAAATGTGAAGACTGCCAACAAGATAACACTGGACAATAATGGTGCAATACATGTGGACATAAGATTTCAAAGTGAATTTAACAAACGGACAAGTGAAGATTTTCACTCTGGTAATGAAAATATAATTAGTTTTATATCACTGATTTTGGAATTTATGGAGTAATTCCATTTGACACTTGGGACACTGAATAGAGAAGAATATCCCTTTGGCATGACATGATTATGCTAGAAGTTATTATTAGTTATTATAATATAACATGTAATGTTAATTTGTGATGGACATTGTTGACCAAGATTCACCTTCAAATTAATCAAGATAACTAGCAAATATAGCGGGAAAACAAAGTATAAAGATCACACAGCAATTATATGTAATGTGCTAAAGTTGGAAGGGTTTTATATTGAAATATAAAGAATGAAGGTTTGTTTAGTTAGGTTTTATTCAAAAGAGGCAAAAATGAGAGGTTTTATAAAAGTATTCACCAAGAATACTACACTTTTAACAAATTATTCACTAAGAATCAAGAATTACTACACAAAATTGGGTTACAAATTATAATATTGTCACTTAGACTTTATTATTAATTAATTTTCCACCACCCTTCCCAATTCAAGGAAAGTTGAACATTTTTTGTTTATGTTCGTATGTTCTCATGTAAATCTTTTGATGATCTAATTTATGTGATCATCCATAGTTTATTTTAATTTATAATATGTTTTATAATTTAAACAACAAGAGTTATTTTAAATAAGTAGTTACCTCAGATGGAAGATAACCAAGAAATTTAGAATTAATAGTTTTTACAACTGACGCCTGGGTAATTACTTTATATTTTTTTTCATCATTAAGATTGGTCCCAATTAAGGGAAATGAACAAATATTGACCACTATTTCATCGAGTTCATTGTTATCCTATAATCCTTCCATGAATTCTGTATCAATCTTCTCGGAATTTTCGAACCATTTATATTCCATAACTGGTTCTTGAATCTTAAATCGAAAGAAGAAAATCATAATAATTTGTCGGATAATTTCAATGGCCATAGATTCGATTATATTTTTTTTCACTGTATCTGTCACTTCGCGGTATTGATTAATTTCGGTTACAACTTCATTTCGTAATTGCATGATGAATTGGTTTTCACTTTCATCATTCTCTTTAAAAAATCCCCGGTTGCCAAGAACTGCATAAACCAGTTGGCGTAATTTTATAGGGGCAGCTTTAGTAATTTCATCTACTCCAACACGGTGTGTTGAAAATGACTTCATATATTCCAAAATTTTGTCTGTTGTGGAAACCAATTTTGTTTCCAGAGATTGCTTATTTTCTTCGTCGGTTTTGAAATGCTTATCTACTTTCTTTATGATCATTTCAATGATACAACGTTGTAAGACACCTTTTATTAGATTTTTATTAGGCTTTTCAGTGGAACAGTGATATTTACTCAAAAGTCTTTTCACTTTCATATCTTCAATCTTTGTTTTTTTCAAAGTGCAAAAATTTTCAAGTTGATATTTTAAATCTTCGATGTCATTTGCCAGTCGACCTACATTATTATGATCATGATCATCAAGACGAAAGGTTGTTGCTTCACCCAAAGCAGATTGATATTTGGCTGCTGCTTCGGCTCTTAGAGATGCATGTGCATTCATTAGGTTTTGTATTATCTGATCTCTTGATTTCAATTCTGTTTCTAGATTTTTGTTTTTCACATGGAGATTTTGAACTTTATCCCGTAGTTTGATCATTTGTTTGTCATTTTCTTTTCCTTTATTTGTTGCTTCACCCAAAGCAGATTGATATTTGGCTGCTTCGGCTCTTAGAGATGCATGTGCATTCATTAGGTTTTGTATTATCTGATCTCTTGATTTCAATTCTGTTTCTAGATTTTTGTTTTTCACATGGAGATCTTGAACTTTATCCCGTAGTTTGATCATTTGTTTGTCATTTTCTTTTCCTTTATTTGTTGCTTCACCCAAAGCAGATTGATATTTAGCTGCTTCGGCTCTTAGAGATGCATGTGCATTCATTAGGTTTTGTATTATCTGATTTCTTGATTTCAATTCTGTTTCTAGATTTTTGTTTTTCACATGGAGATTTTGAACTTTATCCCGTAGTTTGATCATCTGTTTGTCATTTTCTTTTCCTTTATTTAAATCATTATTGACCTTACACTGGATATTGCTTACGTTTTGATTTGTATTAGAAATATCGCTATCAAGTTCGATTGTTTTTAGATGATCGTTTTGTCCTTCAATAGGAAGGGAATTGTTGAATTGGATTACTTGTTCTTTTGCATTTTTTGCATTGATGTCTTCCACAAAGCCTTTTAACCTTTCAGCAAGTTGAGTATATCTGGTGATTATCGTATCATCATTTCCCCATTCAACAAGTTGAGTATATCTGGCGATTATCGTATCATTATTTACCAGTTCTTCGTTAAGGAGAGAACTGACATTACTTTGAAATTTGTCCACTATTTGATTTGCATAAGAGAAAATTGTTTTGATAACTTGTTCTTTTTGCTTATTCAAATACTGTTCTTGTTGGAAATGGTTCACTTTTTGATTCGTATAATCAATGAAATTATTTATTTCTCTAACGAGTTGATCAAATTCCTGAAGTTGTTCCACAGGAAGGCGTTGTTTTGCATTGGAAAGAATTTCTCTAATCCGTTGGTAATATTCAACGACTTCTGTATGTTGATCGTTTTCGATTTGTTTACGGAGATTCTCTATTCCTTGCTCCGACTCCACAAACCATTGAATAAGCTTGGCTACTGCTTGATGGTTGCATTCGAAGTTGATAAGGTCTTGATTTTTTGCGTTGATAAGGTCTGCTTGTTCTTTTGCTTCGATAATATTCTTGCAGAATTCGTCTAATATCTTATTAAATTGGATCAACTCGGTATTTTCCGAAGCATTTGGGGGATCTAAATCCATTCTATCCATTTTACTGAATTTACAAATTAGCACGTAGTTTACTAGTTTCTTACTAGTTTCTTCGTTGCTAAAGTCTTGATTTAAAAAAATTCAGTATATATATATACTTACAATTTATTTGTTACATTATTTTGTTTTTAATAAACGTACGAATACCGCCATAATGACATTTTATATTCGCAAAATACAAATAATTAAAATTGTTTATCGTACAAACGGCTTTATCTACTTAGATACTTTGTATTTATGATAAGCTTATCTCAATGAAACGTTGCTTAGTAATCGGAGTGTGGAGTAATCAACCAACTATTCTTCGTCTAAGATTATAAAATTCCTTACACCAAAAAAAAAATAACTAATAAAAAATATTTCGCGCGAAAAGAAATTCTTTCATGGAATTTTTTCATATAGAAAGACGTGTGTTTCGATTCGATTTCGTGCCTGAAGTTCTGGCGGACATTCGTATTGCGGTGGGCATAGGTAGGACGTAATAAAAAAAATAACGATAAATTTGCGCCCGCACTTTTGTCACTTAGAATTAGCTAATCAAGTTCGGCTTTTTTTTATCATTTTGTGCACTTTAAAACAATAGATTTTGGAACGACATTCTCGGTAAGACAATTTATAACCTTTCTACAACAGTTGCTAGAATTCCGTTGCCAAAAATACATATTGTCTTTGATAATTGTCATTGTAGGGTTTTGCATATGCCCACTTTCACAATGGTAAGGTTATTATTAATGAGAATTGGCCCGGGAAAAGAGGTCCAAAAAAAATTCCCACTGTATTACAATATGATGAGGATTTGCAAGTCTTGTGGGGTTTTGACACTTTGGCCAGCGAACCTCAAAAAAAGAGTCGAAGGAAAGTTTCAACAAATTCCCCAAGACCCGTTGAACCTGTTGAACTCTTCAAATTCTATTTGGGAAACACTCCAGATGAGCAAAAACCAAAACTACCTTCAAATGTTTCCCCAGAGAAGGCCATTACTGATTATCTTCGAGAAATGGGTGAATGATTTAGCAAAAAAATTTTATGTAAAACAATTAGAATACATTTTATAATTACTAAAAAATATTCTTTCAAATTTTCTGAAATTATAGGCAAAGTAAGATCTTTTGTCAAATCCTAAGTGCAGAAACATTAGCAGCTCTTCTACTCATTCCTTTATTTTGTAGATCATTAAAGATGAAATTAAACTCCATTGGCCAGATATTGACTTCTTTAGAATGGTGCGTTTGGTGGTTACTATTCCGGCAGGTAATTTAATTCACAAAACGTCTATATATTTATTTAAATGCTGGAATTTCGACAATTAAATAGTTTTATGATTGAAAATAACAGAATTCACCGAAGAAACTAAGGCTATCATGAGACAATGCATTTACAACGCTAATTTAATCAATAACGTCGGGGCACAGAATCTAAAATTCACCACTGAACGTAAGTGAGTTATAATCTGATTGTACACATTCGTTTTCTACGATCACAAAGTAACTTATACCATTTTTATATAGCTGAAGCTGCGGCTATACACTGCATGAAAGTAATAAAAGAGCATGGATTGAAGACTGGAGGTGACTTTATATATTTATGACATTAAATGATAAACAGATTTTAACATTATCAATATTTTTCTTTAAAAATAAGCATCATATTTGGTTGTCGACTGTGGTGGTGGCACAGTAGATTTGACTGTACGAAAACTATTGCCTAACAATAAGCTTGGAGAAGATACGGAACGTTCTGGAGGCTATTGTGGTGGTTCTTATGTAGACAAAGAATTTCTCAAATTTCTTGAAAAAAAAGTTGGAAAATACGCAATGAAAATGCTACGAGACAAACATTATGGACAACTTAGCTATATGATTCAACAGTTTTGTGAACGTGTTAAGACTCGGTTTACTGGAGTTCAATCCGAATTTAGAGAATATAGCTTGGATATTGAAAAAAATTGCCCCGCCTTAAAACAATATGTTAACGGCGAAGCCAGAGACGAACTATCTGATGAGGAATGGGAAATTGAAATGGATTTTTTAACTGTCAAGAGTTTTTTTGACCCGGTTGTTAATAAAATTCTCGACTTGATAAAAGCACAACTTATTAAAAGTAAAAATTGTTCTGTGATATTTTTGGTTGGAGGTTTTAGCGAATCTAAATATCTTCAAGAAAAGGTTATGAAAAAATTCGAAAACTTCAAAATTGCGGTTCCACCTTCTCCTATGGAGGCTATAGCATGTGGAGCAGCTGAATATGGATTGAATATAGATATCATCAAAACTCGTAAATTAAATCATTCATTTGGAGTTCAAAGTTATCCGAAGTTTCAATTAGGTGATCCTCCATCACGCAAAACCCGGGATGGTCGTATTTATAAATTTAGTTTGATGGCTAAAAAAGGTGTTGAGGTGGAAGTGGATCAGAAATTTTCTACTACCATGTATCCAGTTTATCCAAATCAAACAACAATCCTTTTTGAATTATTTTATACGGAAAAATTTACAGCGCAATATTGTGATGAACCTGGGGTGCACAAATTAGGAGAAGTCGAAGTTTATTTACCTGATACTCATTTAGGTCTCAATAGGTCTGTAGTAATTCAGTTATCTTTTGGTGCAATGGAAATCATCGTAACGGCAAAAAACGAAACCAATGGAAAAGAATATCATGCATCATTTAATCTAGTTCAATTATTTAAATAATTATAAATTTATTTTTTACTTTTATTTTCAGTCATTGTAGTTATATTAATTTATTGAGGTGGGGGCAGATCGCATGATAATGATCATTTTAAGAAAAAAATCATCTCAAAGAATGGATTTTTTATTTATTTTTTTTTTTTTTCAAAAATTATATAAATGCCACCTATTCCCTGGGTAGGTGGTGGGCGCTATTCTTCTGAATGGCATATTCTTGGTTTTCGAATCGATTGCGCAGTCGATTCCGTAATCGATTACGATTCACATATTAAATTTTTAAACTTCTTTTTTCCATTTCGGGTCACGAAAATCTTCCCAAAAAAGAGTATCTTGGGCAAGTGTTTTGATATTTCTCATATTCGCCAGTTAGACAAAAGCATCTCGCGCCGTGACCTCAACGTGATTTTGCCGAAACAGGAATAATGTTAGGCCAGAAATCTATACTACGTTAATGAAAATAGTATTTATTAATAATAGAATTACAAGTTAAAGATGAAATAAATAAATAAATAAATAAAAATAAAAAAAATAATAAAGAAGTTAAGATAAAATAAATGGAATAATAATAATAAATAAACTAACGACATAAACTTGAAATAATGTGAGAGATTCCACAATTGCTCAAAAAAGATTTGAAAAATGTTGAAATACTAATCTTTTCAATCGTCCAACTGCTAAAGAATTAGAATCTCACTTATAATTATATTTATAATAAAAGTGAGCTAAATAAACAGATCGAAAAGCTAATGAGACCAATAAGTTAAATATAGAATATGATCCAAAAATAAAATACCCTCAAGCAATATACATGGTAAATATATTTTTTAAATAATAAATAATTGTTTTGTAAAATATTCCAAAACAGTGGGATCTGAAGATATAACTTATATCAATTGTATTGAATTATTTGTTTAATATATTTAATTTAAAAATAATTAACAATATTTAGTTGAAGAAAAGAGAATTATTCATTAATTTGTTAGGATTTATTTTGTTTAGTCTTAATATTTATATTTTATCTAATATGGGCTTCTACTATTCTAGTAAACAGATTATTTTATAACATAAAATTACTGACTCGAATAAAGAATAATAAATATAAAACAGTTTTTACCTTTTAAGAAAATGAAAAAAAAATGAAATTTCAATACACTTTTAGAATAATTGGAATTCTATTTAATCTGATAAGAATATTAAATCTAAAGATTTATTCCAAAGTTCTTTTTTTTTTAGATAAGCAGTCAATGTACTGAAATTTCCAATTATCACGGAAATCACATGCCCTACCCTGAGGTCCAAGAACAAAAAGAATAATAGTAAAACTAATAACTTCCCAAATACATCGCTTTATAAACTGAAATGTCGATTTATAATCTTAAGAATAAAAAAAATTAGTCCAAAGAATATAAAGAACAAAAAAATTAGTCCAAAGAACATAAAGAATAAAAAAATAAAGTAATTAATAAAATAATTAAAAAAAAAACTGCATTTCATTTATATTTAGTTATGATTATCAATTTTATCAATTTTTAGATTATCAGCAAAAAATTTTCCATGTTTTCCAAAAAAAATCACTTAATTTTGCCAAATTTTGCTTTCACAGTTCGTTCGATAATCATCCGTAATAATATTTCTAAACATGAAATTAAAAAACGTTCAACAAATAGTCGACTGCCACCACCACCATCAACTAAATCAATTAAATCAACTAATGCTCGCGTTAATCCTAAAGAAAGACCAATGTTCTCGGGAACATCATTTACCAAAATAATAACTATTGGACCAGATAAACCGGATACTCAAAAAAAACAAAAACGGAAACCAATGACCAACTTGATGCCTATTAAAGGACGATCGAAACCTCAGAAAAAACTATCAACAAAAATAAGGAGGGAACCAAAACAAGTATCAAAAAGAACGCATGGTTTTGTTCCTGCAAGGTTTAAATTACTTCCAATTGAGAGTGATGTTAAACTAGCTGGAACGGCGTGGGAAAAAGATTATATTGATCCAACAACTAATATTAGCAAAAAAGCTCCGGCTGTTAAAAAAACCAGAATATTCATGGATAAAGTCAATATGATGACAAGAAATGAACAATTAGAACTTTTACACGTGAAGAAAAAAAAAGCAAATTTGGAAGATTTCAAATTGGAAGATATTACATTTGAATCATTTAATTTAAGACCGGAAATTTATGAAGCAATAAGAAAAGGACCACTTAAAGATGCCGAACCATTTATGCCTTCAGAAATTCAAGCATTGGCCATTCCTGAAATATTGAAAGTAGATAATAGACACATAATGTGTGCGGCAGAAACTGGTTCCGGTAAAACCTTGGCCTATTTAATACCTATAATAAACAAATTAAAAGAAGAAGAAGCAAGAGCAAGCAAAATTTCGAAAGAGAGCAAAGAAATTGAAAAACTCAAAGAAGGAATTGATAAAGAGGCTCCGCAAGTCGCAGAAGCATTCAAAGAAGAGTTAAAAGAGAAAATGCAATTGATGGCACTCAAAAAATCAACAGTTAGAAGTTTCAATCGCCCTCGGGCAGTTGTTCTTTTACCATCACGAGAACTCGTAGACCAAATATTATCTGTAGCAAAACTTATGTCCCATTTTGCGAAATTTAGAGCCATAGCTGTGACATCACACAAAGATCGAACTTTTGTAAAAAAAACGTTACAAATGCCAGTGGATATTGTAATAGCAACACCAGCAGGACTTTTAGATTATTCACGCAAAAAATTTGTTAATTTAATGGATGTAAAGTATCTTGTAATTGATGAAGCAGATACCTTGTTTGGTAAAGGGTTTGGAGAGGAAGTTCTAGAAGTTATACAGAAAGTGAAAGGTTTTAGTCATAAGAAAGAAAGACCATATCAGGCAATTGTTGTATCAGCTACTTTGCCAAAAACTGTTAATGAAATGTTGACAAAAGAATTTCCATTCATTAAAAGGATCACAAGTCATTCACTTCATAAAGCATTACCTAATCTTCATCATCATTTTGTTGATACAAAAGAATATAATTTTAATAAAAGTGCAGCAATTATAGATATATTAAAGAGGACACACGATGAAAATTCTAGTACAATGATATTTTGCAATACTCGGATTAGTGCGATGGCACTTGAAACTTTTCTGAAATCAAAGCAATATCCTGTGATAGGATTGTTTAGTGATGCCGAAGATCGAACCGTTTTACTTGAAAAATTTCGTAGACAAACTTCCGAATCAAATATATTAGTATGTACAGATTTGGCTTCTAGAGGAGTGGATACCACTTTTGTGAATCATGTGATTCTATATGATTTTCCAACAACTGTGGTAGATTTTTTGCACAGAGTAGGCAGAACAGCAAGAGCTGGTAATTACGGGAGAGCAACACACTTTGTTACCAAAAAAAGTAGAGAATTGGCAGAAAGGATAAAAAGAAACATTAGAGATAGAAGAGTTTTGGTGTAAAAATATTTCAAATATTTATTACTTTAATTAGTTTTAGTCATGGATAATAAAACGATTTATCATCTGTGATGATTATGCATATTGAATTTATCAAATTTCCAAATTGTAAATTATTATTATTATTTTTTTTTTCATTTATAATTGTCAAATTAAAACTTTATTTTGATTACAACAAAATCTAAAATAATTTCTATAAATAAATAACTTAAAATCTTATTGACTTTTGAAATAAAAATAATGAATAAATTAATAAATAAATAAAAATTCAAAATAAAAAATAAATTAATAAAAATAAATTAATAAAAATAAATTAATAAAAATAAATAACTTCTATTCTATCTTTTGTAATTCAATCTTTTCACCATATTCCGAGTCAGTGTATTTTGGAACTTTGTAAGACGCTGCTCCGGGTCCACGATAATATCTGTAATCTCGCGGAACAAGACGTGGCCAATTAACAAACTCAGAACCATTCTCAAAAATAAATCGAACTAGAAACATAATAGCAAAGAAGGTAATTATCATAATAAAACGTATTAAATACACAAAATCTGAAAAAATTTTTGGGGTAAAGAAAAAGAGTTAATTATATTGAGCAAGACTGTAAAATCGATCAATAAAATGAATAATGTCATTGAACAAATACCATCATATTTAGGCATTAAATTAAGAAATATCAAGAATGCTATACAGCCCAATAATATTTGAGGAATCTAACGTTAACAAAACATGTGCGAAAGAATGTCAATATAAGATTTAAAACAAAAGAATGCAAAAACAAAAAGACAATAATAATAATCTTTATTTCTTACAAATTTAACGTAATTCAATTTGGTTTCTATAAATGGTGATATACTTGGTTTGACTTCATAAATTCCTAATAAGAGATCATATGCATCCTATATAACAGATAAATTATAATTGGATATTAATAATTTAATGGAATTAATAAAATTAATAACGAATTAATAGTATACTAAATAAAACAAACCTGTCGTAAACCATCCTTAAAGTTATTCACTACATAACGAGTAATACTATTATGTATATCACTAACGGCTCCTTGTTTAGTTCTTTTGCCCGTTCTGAAAGAAAGAAAGAAATAAAGATAAACGATGAATTGAATGTAAATATTAATAAGAAATCGAGAAAATAGAAAAAAATATATAAATATATAAAGAATTATACCTAGTGAAGTCAGTTTTCTGCGCGCCAGTTCCAGAATATGGAAAACTAACTGCGTTGGCATTATCAGCCCAAACTAAAAATAATAAAAATAATAATAAAATATTGAAAAAGTATTTTTATATAATATGTACACATTCAGGCATATTTATAAAAGCCGTTTTCTTACCATTTCTGAATAAATCCATAAAACTGGTAATTTCATCAATCTTTTCTTTGTTGCTCAACACACCAACTTCACGTAATTGTTGAGACAACATCCATTTAGCCAAAGTTGATTGAACAACATTGGTACGGTCAAGACAATCCATACAATTAGTACGAACTATAGATTCCTGAAACTTTCGAACATTAAGCGTGTTTGATTCTTCAGCATAAAAATAGCTATAAAAAAAACAAATAAATAAATAAATAAAATTCAAAAAAAAAAGAATAATAATATTGTAGCGACAAATAACAATGATAATAATAATAAATTACCCTTGTTGTATCAATTCTTCCTCAATTGAATCAAGTAATATTTGTATTCGATCCCAACGCATTTTGCGACATTCATGATGAAAATCAAAATGATAATAAACTACTCTGGGATCGTTCAATTGCTTAACAACATTTTCATAAGCAGCTCCAACAGGATATTCGAATCCTTTCTTATTAATAAGATTTACCAAAATTTGTTTACCATATATTTTAATTTGTTCATCAAAATGTCTACGTACAGCCACATTCTAAAATAAACTTATAACATTACTATTAAGAACGAAAAAATATTTTAAATTTTAAATAAAATGTTAAATATGAAGTTTATATTAAGGTTACCAAATTGGGATGATCCATTAATTGTATTTTTGGGGTATATTTTATATCATTAATTTGAGCCCAATAAACTGGAATCGATCCACGTGTCTGTACGTAGGATAACTTGATTTTTCCTTCAAATGAGGTATTTATATTATAATTATCCTTAGGAGGATCCAATAAAACTATTTGTTCCGTTTCGTTAAAGTTGGAAACATTTCCTTCTGCATCAATTCCACGCGAAAAATAACGCGTTCCTTAAACATAATCAAAATAGTAATAATAATAATAATAATAATAATAATAATAATAATAATAATAATAGTAAAATAATAGAGTTAAAAACCATATACAAGTAAAACCAGCCGAACTGAATAAAATTTAATTGATATATATACCAACACGATATCTGCTCCGACGAGAGATCAGACAAAACGTAATATCTCTGTTGTTTATTTTTGTCAAATTAATGGAAGCGACTGGAATTATCAAAATTATCAAATAAATACATTTTTAATAAATATAATAATAATAATAATAATAATAATAATAATAATAATAATCAAGAAAACGAAAAAAAAAAAAAAAAAAAA
>PQFF01000040.1:78974-128219 GCA_003547095.1 Diversispora epigaea
AAAAAAAAAAAAAAAAAAGATGGCACAACCTAAAACTCAATAAACCAATCCCTTAACCCTTCCCTCATTACCCAATCGACCCATTCGACATATTGTTCACCATGGATTGAAAATACCTTGATCAATATAACAAAGGTTGCGGGTATCTGGGTCGACTTGTATTAACTTTTCGGGATCCATACAGCCGGTATAAACAAAATTCGGGTAATCACATATTTCCGGAACGTTTAGTTGAGAGGCAAAATATGTTCTTTGGTTATATTCAAGTCCCGTATCACCACAATATTCTGTAACACCTAATTCCCAAGTGATGGTTGGTGGGCTCGTCGTTTCTGTATCAGTTTCTTCTTCTGTGGTGAATCCACTGCCTATAGTCTCTTCCTCTATTATGGTTTCTTCAGTCATTTCTTCACTTATTTCATTTGGGTCATTTTCTACCTCGGCCATATTTACATAGTTGTACGGTATTGATAAGGTACTACTTTTTTCTTCTGAAGCATCTTTAGTATCAAGGTACCCATTTTCTTGTATGTACTTCATTATTGAATTATATGTTATTTTTGATTGGCGATGCGCAGATCTGTTAATTCTCCCACTAATTGTTCTATGAAGTCGGGATGTTGTGTTTGAACTAGAACTTAGACGACTTTGACGTGGTGCTGATGATGGACGTGGTACTGGTGATGGACGTGGTGCTGGTGATGAACGCGGTGATGGACGTGATGATGATATAGATGATATGGAAAGTTGTAAAGAATGAGGTAGATTCGCGGATGATATGGACAACCGTGAAGTATGAGGTAGATTTGTAGATGATATGGACAGCCGTGAAGTATGAGGTAGGTTTGTAGATGATATGGACAGCCGTGAGGAATGAGGCGGATTTGCGGATGATATAGATAGCCGTGAAGAATGGGGCAGGTTTACGGATGATTCTGGAGGAGGGATCGGTTCTGGAACGGCCGCTTGAGGGATTGTGACCGTTCCTTCGGTCCCTTCGGCTTGATGAGCCAAATTAACTCCGAAGAGACCTACATTACTGGAGGAGCTAAACCCTGAGGGGGGAGCACTTTCTTCTTTCAATTTTACTTCTTTTGCTTTATCATTCTTGAATACACCGTTGATAAAACACATTTCATATTCGTCGGGAATAGTCCAAAAGGCTCCTTTTCCTTTAACTCCGTCGTCCCTGTCGCGACGACGGAATGCAGGGCATAAAGTTAGGTTATGTCTTATTGAATTCTATAGATATTATAATAGTAATATTATTATTGATCTCTTAAAATAACAATAATGTTTTGAAATTTTATTATACATACTTGCCAACCCTTATTTTCCATTTTATAGAAGGGGTAAGTGTCAGAAATCCACTTATAAATTTCATTTAGTGGACGTTTTTTATTAGGAGCCGCCAATACAGCTTGCCCTATTAATGATGTATAGGTATATGGAGGTTTGGCTTCGGCACCTTCGTCATTAATGTCATTAACTTCGCTGCTACTATCTTCATTGCCTCCTTCCTCTTCGGGTGGCTCCAGATCGTTCTAATTTATAAACAATAGATAAAAGTTAAGTTGGCATTGACAAATCTCCATTGCAAACCAGTAAACCACTTAAATGGTTTTTTTTTTCTTTAAACAATAATTATTCTCTAATTCTAACTAATATGAAAATAAGAAAAATGGCAATTGCACAAGTTGTTACTCCCACAAATTATATTATATAAGTGCATAAACTCTTTTAAAATATTCTTTAATCCAAATATAAGTATTATTTTCATTTCCCACCGTCAGTTTTTGTATGGTCTTTACATATTTACCCCTGGTTCATTCTGTTCATTTCCGTTTAGATGTACTTCAGTTGTCGTATTGGTAGTCTGAACATTATTGCTAGTTTGAAAATTGTTCGAATTATTCAAATTATTCAAATTATTCATAACAGTTGATGTAAAATTGACTTCTGGTTCATTAGTTGTAATGATATTGGTAGTGACGGCTATAGGTGTTGTGGTGTTATTAACGGCCATTGGTGAAGTAGAGAGTGGTGAAGTGGTGGTGGTTATGGTAAGTGGTGAATTAAGATAATTATTAGTGGCGATGGTATTAGTTGACACGGCGATAGGTGTCGCGGGTGCGGGCTGATAATAATTATTCATATAGTATCGAACGTCTTCTTGGACATTATAATAATATTTATTATTATTATTATTATTATTATTCATTTGATTATTCATTTGGTTATTCGTTTGAGTTTGATTATTCATTTTGATTTTGATTAGAAAATAATAATACTTGATAGAGTAA
Organism: Diversispora epigaea; assembly: GCA_003547095.1. Lineage (NCBI taxonomy): Eukaryota > Fungi > Glomeromycota > Glomeromycetes > Diversisporales > Diversisporaceae > Diversispora > Diversispora epigaea. Next base: position 81,278 of record PQFF01000040.1, read on the forward strand.
CTTTTAAGGTATTATCAGAATAAAAATATAGAGCGACGTGAGATTATATAATCAGATCGTTTATGCTAAGAATAATAATTAGAGCAACGATTAAAAAAACGAGGGACTTCATGGGTTTTTATAGTTTTAGTGAAAATCAATGTAAATCAAACGCGTCGAAATATTTTGGGATGTTTTGTTTTGATTTATACGCGTATTTATTAATTTTATTGTATCACATCATAAATAAATTAACTATATACAGTACACTATTGTATTGTACTTTTGATAATATAATAAAAAGTATATTTTCAATCATAAAATTATATTTCTCGCGATTATTAAAAAATAATTAATAATGAAGTTTAAAAATGGTCTAATCAGATAATGCACCAGTTAATTATTTAGAACACAAAGATTACGTTTTATCTTTTGAGGTTAATTTTTTGGCTATCACTGAGTTTTAAATAACATAATATTTTATACTTATTCAAATTAAAAGAATTTTAAAATATAAATATAATTAGAACTTTCCAACCAAACAATTGTTGAATCAAGAATTAGAAAATAATTTGTTGAAAGGTTTTTTGAGAGATTATATATATATATATATATGTCAGTTTATAAATGTGATGTTTTATTATTATTACAGTATTTTAATTGTAATATTATCATTCAAAATTGTTCTCGTAATAAAAATCGCGAATAACAATAATAATTCAAATAATTAAAAATAACTATACATGTAATTCCCTTTTCTTTAGCAAAATATAAAAGAAAACTTAACCCTTTCTTTATTAAAAATAAAAATGGCTATTTCCAAAGCCAAAATAACAGAAAAACAAAGAATTATATTACTACATTGCTACACCTATAAAAAAACAACATTATAAAATAAAATAAAATTTATCAAATTCACTTTGCTCATCATAATTATTTACTAAATTCCCTCCCTATCACAATTATTTTTAAATTAATCTTGATGATTTTTTGCCAATTGCTCAAACAAATCCATAATCTTTTGGCGTTTTACCGCCAAGGTTAAGAAATCCCAATCCTCCTTCTTTACGGTATTTTCAAGGATACCCTTCTCAAGACTTTGGTAATTCTTGAGAAAGGTTTCCACGAAGTGAAGTAAATATACTCCGCAATCAAACGCATTTGGTTGCTTCGGGGTTACGACAAGTCCCGTCGTAAAATTTGGAGGAACGACTTCTGGACCCCTTGCACAACTCGCCTCACAAACGAAGTTCTTTAAAATTTCGAACGCCCTCCCATGTGAGAACTTCATTGCGAGGGAGTCAAAGATTGCAATATGACAATCTTTGTTGTTGTTGCTCATGGTCACCAAGGCCAAGTACCAGTGACCCCTGTCACAAATAAATATTAAATAAATAACTTAAAATTTTATTTCTTTTTTTTTTTTATAAATAAATAAATAAATAAATAATAAATAAACAAAACTTACCGTTCGCAGACTGGGACAAAAATATACTTCAACGCAAATAAGTTTATTTTTCTTTTCGATAACCACCTTTGAGCGGCTTTATAGACTTCCAATGTGCTCTTGCTATAAATAATTAATAATAATAATAAATTTATAATTATTACTATGAATTAATAAACTATTTTAACAAGTTAAAATAAATAAATTATATTTACCCATCTCTTGTTAAATTTGATAATCTCTCGTAGAAAAGGGAATCAAAGATGTAGGTTTGTTCTGCACCCGTCGGATCTGTCTCCCAAAGGCGGTCATAAAGGTATCTATTTAAATAATAAAGATTATTAGTATTCAAATTATTTAAATAAAAAAAAAAGAAATTTTTTTTTAAATAAAATATTTGATGGAGATAGTACCTCAAGTAAAACACGACAATATTGTCGTTCAACTCATCTTCTTGGTATAATCGTAGAAATTCTCGAACTTTAATATTAATAGGGCAATTGCTATTCCGGGATGTGTAACTAAACAAAGTTTTATCTGGGTTATCGATAGATTCGAATACTGTAATCTCTACGTCATTGATTGAATTGGCCTCTTCCGTCTCGGATTGTTGCTGTTGTCGATCGATAGAATCGGCCTCTTCCGTCTCAGATTGTTGTTGTTGTTGTCGATTGATAGAATTGGCCTCTTCCGTCTCGGACTCTTGTTGTTGTTGCTGTTGTCGATTGATAGAATTGGCCTCTTCCGTCTTGGATTGTTGTTGTTGTTGCTGTCGATTGATAGAATTGGCTTCTTCCGTCTCGGATTGTTGTTGTTGTTGTTGTCGATTGATAGAATTGGCCTCTTCCATCTCGGATTGTTGTTGTTTTTGTTTTCGTTGTCGATTAATTGAATTGGTCTCTTCCTTCTGGGATTGTTGTTGTTTTTGTTTTCGTTGTCGATTGATTGAATTACTCCAGTAAGTCCTCAATTCATCGTATTCTTTAACAATACTTAACGATTGGGACAATTCTAATGGTACAACTCTATTTAGCTTTGTAAGTAGATATTCAATTGTATACTTAAATACAGGTATATCTTTAGTAATACAAATGAGTTGAACATTTGAAGATAGTCGTGGGACTTTGTGCTCTTTATCAGTTTTACCACCAGGAGCTTTACAGTGAAAAATCATTAACCCAAGGTAATATTGCATATGAGTAACGTACTTTATGGAAATTTTGGCTATCGTCTCATCCTTACAAGTAAAGCGAAGTATATCATCAGTAATAACGAGAGTGTGAGGGTGGTTACATTTCCACCAATATTCATTAGATTCACTTCGGCAAAAATCGACTTCTGATAATCGCAAAAATATTGGATCATTCTGAACAAAATCATAAACAGAAGATTTTGATGATGACGGTAGTAGTGCGTCATCATCAGAAATTAAGTTAACAATTTCATTATTGTTGTTTCCTCGACGAGTCTTTCGTTTTTTGTTTAGCAGTCGGTCCAAACTTTTGTTATTTTTATGCGATTCCGAACGTTTCTTTGATTCATTTGTAGAAAGTGCCTTATCCGAATCAATAACTGATGATTCCTTCCTTTTACTTTTCTTAATAACTGGTAGTTCTTCATCAGATAATATCATGATTGCATTGCGATCATTCTGGGCACTCCGTGTTTTTAGCCTAATTCTCTTCTTCGGAGGATTTTCATCAAGTGGTTCTTGGGGATTAGAACGTTTTGCCAACGAAGTATTTGATGATGTACTTGTTTCTTGCTTACCAGAAGGTTGAGTATTAGAATATTGTGTATTAGGATATAGTATATCGGGATGTTGATCATTGGTATGTGGAGAATTAGAACGGTGAGAATTAGGACGGTGAACATATGTACGTTGAGAATTGGCGCATTGAACGTTCGGGAGTTGAGCATTAGAACCCATTATTGATAGACTGGATGATTCTTGCGTACATTGCGTTGAAGAGGTACCTAGTTCTTGAATACTAGGAAGTTGAATATCGGAACGTTTCGTGATGGAGTTTTGTGTAATGGGATGTTGAGCGTGATGATTAGGATATATTGTTGATAACTTTGATGTTGTCCAGGTTTTTTGTATATTGGTATCTCGCGTTAAAGATGTACCTAGATCTTGAATACTAGAAGATTGCATATCAGAACCTTGCCTGATGGGAACTTGTGTAATGGGATGTTGAGCATGAGATTTGGGGCCGGTAGTTAATAATTCATGAATGCTAGGACATTGAAAATCAGAAAGTTTCGCGATGCGACTTTGTGTAACGGGATATCGAGCTTTAGGGCCGATCGTTAAAAAATTCGATGCTTCCCGTGGTCCTTGCATATTCATATTTTGCGTTGAGGATGTTCCTGGTTCTCGTCGCATATCAGAACGTTGAACGATGGAACCTTTTGTGATAGGGCACTGAACATGAAAAACATCTGATGCTACCCATGATATACCTAGTTCTTTAATACTAGGAAGTTTGGTATTGAGACTTTGATGTTGCATATTAGACGATTGAGCATTAGGTCGCTGAGCCTGATCAGGTCGTTGAACACAGGGACTTTGCATATGGGAACGTTGAGAATTCAGATCTCGAGTAGTAAGAGGTTGATGCTGTATATTAGGCTTCAGATCATTAGAAGATAGAATATTGTGGCGTTGAGCATTGGAACATTGTATATTGGGATATTGAAAATTCGGAAGTTGTGGATCATGTGTATTAGAACGTTGAGCATTGAGGTGTAATATATTAAGATCTTGCGGTTGAGTAGTATTGAGGTGTATAATATTAAGATCTTGCGGTTGAGCAGAGGGATGTTGAGAATTAAGGCGTATAATATTAGGATCTTGCGTGTTGGATTGTTGCATGCTTTGACTTGAAGCTTTAAAACCTTTCATTGTGACGTGTTGTTAATGAATTTGGCCTTGATCAAGACAGCAAAGTTGGTTTTTAAAACGTTCTTTCTTATAATTGATTTTGAAACAAATATATATTATATATTGAATTATTTAATTGATAAATATAATTTGAGTAATAATACATTGAATAAAATTTTAAGAAATATACTATAATTATTTAGAAGCCTTCGATGTTTATGTCAAAAAATATTGCTGCAAGAAAGTTACTAGACAACGCGCGGCTTATCTTAATTCGCGAATTGAAAATGAAGTTCTTTTAATACATACCAGTAAACCAACTGAGAAGAAATTTTATTGATAAAAAAAGCAATAATATGGATTTTATATCTAGATTCCCTGTGATGTAACTGAAGTCACACAATCCTTCGCGTTTTTTTTTTTTTAAAGAGACGCGAATCGATATCGATGATCATGTGCAGATCGCGCACATGATTTAAATCTAATGGCGCAGTTTTAGTGGAAATTTTAATGTTTTCTTATGATAACTTTAATTTTTTTTCCAAGTGATCTCGTGCTTTTTTTTTATTATTTACAAAACATTTTAAATTGACATTGTATTATTTTCATTATATAAAAGCTTACATGTGTACATGCGCAAAGAATTCTATTGGTGTAAAAAGTATTCAGCAAGGTTTAGTGGTTCACAATTTTTGTATGTACTGTACATGTGTAAATAAAGAATAGATATACTTTATGATATTATTTAGATGTATCATGAGGAATATAACGGAATTAGTATAACATTTTACAGTTATTCCCCATTCCCAATTTCTTCTTCATCCCATGCCCACCCGGGACTATTATTATTTTCTAGATTATTAAAAGAAATGTTTTTAATATGAAGGGATGATAAAGATTTCTCCTCTTTTTTCTTTATAACATCTTCGCCATCTTCGTCGTTATCGGAAACTTGCGGTATTGTGTTATCAATTTCTTCTTCCTCATCGATTTCGCCCTCTTCGATAGAAGAAGAACTCACCTCTCCAGAAACAACTTCATTACTATTACTTAAAGAATCGTCATTACTTATTTCATTTTCACACCACGTAACAGTAGTAGACTTTTTGGTGGATACTTCTTGTTCGTGATCATTCCCGGCATACAAATCCACCTTTACTGTGTTTGTGGCCGTTATCATTTCTTCTTCTTCTTCGTCGTCGTCGTCAGCATTCTCAATCCAACTTTCCAATTTGTTATATAACGCTGCTTCATCATCAACCCCATCCAGTACTTCAAGTATTTCCAACAACATTTCATATTCTCTACAAGATTTTTCATATAGAGAAATTTTCTCTTCTGTGCAGGTTATAAGATGATGTGATATAGCACTCATTGCTCTACTAATATTTAATTCATTTATTGGATTAAATAAAGATGTCGTGAACGAAGATAATAAAGATTCATCAAAATCTGTAGAGCAATGCAAACTTTATAATTATCAACAAACAATATTAGTAATGTATCAATCATTATTAAAATTATTAAATAAATAAATATATATATATATATATATATATATTTCCTAACCTATCTTCACCGAATGCCTCGTGTAGATACTCCGAACCTTGTCCGGGAATGATCATGAACGGTGCAGGAATGACGTTAGTTACTTCGTTTGAGGGCGTTTTTACCTGAAATCACATTATGTAAATAATAAAAGAAAACGTAAGATAAGATAATATAAAGATGTAACGTAAATAAATATATATTTACCCTTTTTGACGAGTTCCTGCCATGATTCTCTGTGTCACCTTTCCTTTTCCTGCCATTCTCCTCAACAACATCCTCGGAAGTAGTTGAATAAGACATCCGCCGTGGTAAACCGTCTACTATATCCGTGGTACTTGCTCTCCTTGTTCTCAATTTCTTGTTTGACGACCCATGACCATTCCCCCATATAGAAAATAATTCTCCAACTTCATCATCATCTTCTCTCTCATCCATTATTGAAACAAAATTCGAGGTTCCACCATTAACTCCCAGGCCATTAACACCGGTTGGTAAGACATCCGCCAATCCTTGTAAAATGCTCATCCCTACAATATCACCTTTAACATCTCGATTTAAATTTTGTAATAGATTCATAACTTCCGATAAATTTGGTGCTGAAAAATAACATTGCGCCGTGGTATCTTCAATTGCAACAGGATTGACGGAGTCCGTAATTTTCGGAACTTTCTGAATAATAATTCCGATAAGATCCTGGAATAAAGCGCACGATTCACGTGCTATCGAAGGAGTAATTTCTCTAACGTCATATTCTAAGATTTGATGGCAATTACGTATTAAACAATCAACTTAAACAAACAATTTGAACTAAACTTTAAAAACCTATTTATAAAGGAAATACCTGTATGTAACTTTAAATAATTGGCTACAATGACTTTTAACATAGATGACTGTATAGTACGAAAATAGGCAGAAGCTATCCGGGGGTTAGTACAATTTGTCAAGACCTCGGGCCCGGGAGCCTATAGGATACAGAGGCGTAGCAAAAAAAGAAAAATTAACGTATTTTGAAAAAACAAATAAATGAAATGTATATATAATATATTATAACTTGTTAAAGAACTTACTGCAAACCAGCCTAGAACCGTCTGATCTCTCCAGTTCATTAGCTTTGCAATTGTGCTTATGAGATCTTGGGAACTAGATTGGTAAGGGAAGAAACCCTAAAAAGAATTTCGTTAATAAAATTTCGGGCAAACTGTATGATCTTGGTAAAAATAATATCACCTTTAAAGGTCAATAGACTTACAAACCTTTACATGAATTAAAAGTCTTCGATCTAAGGTTTCTTCTCGTTGACCGAACAAGATTCCTTGAACTGGAGTACCGTCTGTTGCTGGCCTGAGCCGAGCAAAAACATCTAAGGGATATGAAAAGATAAAATAAAAGGTTAAGATATATATAAAATGAAATGGTCAAACTACATTATACATACCTTTTGGGATTTGAATAGTGGCAGGCATTGAGATTTCGTTGTATATTTAAGAATATGATTAGAAGCTAAGCAAACAAATAAATAATCATGTGATTTATATTCTTGAAACAAAGGTTTATAAGCAAAAATCATAAGGTTACTTAATTAGAATACAAGTTTTGTGACAAGTTATAAGATTTTACATGAAATAATTATGTAGGTGAATGAATTATTGAAGTTTTTTCATATCTAAAAGTTTCTTTATCACAATAATATTCTAAGTTTACATTACAAATGTAAGGTTTAGACGTGTAAATTTTCGAAGATTGAAAAGAATGAGTTGATTACAAATAAGAGTCTTTTCCATTTTTGCTTTTTAACTTTGGAATATTTTTTTTTTGTAATATTAATTTTGTTCCAACTAACAACTTCTGGGGGTCTAGCTCAGATGGTAGAGCGTTCGCTTAGCATGCGAAAGGTACTGGGATCGATGCCCAGGTCCTCCAAAGTGAATTTTTTTTTCTTTATTTTAAAGATTTTATTACAAGAAAATAGTGGCTTTCATGTGTCACCAAAAAAAACAAGAGATGAATTGATAATAAGATAAATTTTACTGAAAATATATAGATTTATGTATATTACATGAACAATAGATCTTTGATTTATGAAAAAATTTCAATATATTTAAAATCATATTTTTTAAAGGGTATTCCCATCTAAATCCATAAAATCATTTTCTTGACTTGACAACAAAGAATCAAAAAATGAAAAATCGAAAATTTCATTTGACAAATTTGACAATTCTTCAGAAAGTGATATTTCATTTGGTACGGTAATTGATGATTCCGTAGGAATGTCTTGATTAATAGTAGAAGTAAGTTGAGAACTTTCCATTGAAAATTGATTACCAATAAAAAGGTCATCATTAGCTCCAATTCGAAATGCATTCACGATTTCATTATTATTATTATTTGTTGAATTTAACCATAAAACAGCCGAAGGTTCGATTAATTCGGTTGACCCATCGTCTTGATTCATTGTATCAATTTTTTTCTATCAGAGAACAATAGAATTATTCGATGGTTCATAAATCAATAAATTATAATGTTAATGATAATAAATGTAATAAAATGTAATAAAATATTACCTCCATTCTTTCAATGGGTTCATACAAATAATGATCGACTGAGTTCTCTTTACAACCATTTTCGATTCCGGAAGGAGACCAGTGTTCTATTAACATAGGCATTTGCATATTAAGATTTCCCGAGTTGTTTTGTGTGTTTCTTGAATTTTTCGAAATTAATTGCAGATCCTGATTATCCAACGATTTTTCGCTATCAGTAATAACTTGATTCATGGAATTGTCAAGTTGCAATTGCTTATTTGTTTCCATTTTATTTTTTAACGGTCTTTCTGGTTTAAGTTTTTGTAGTGTTTCAGTTGTTTCCTTGTCTACAATTGAAATAGATGAATTAACTTCCAATTCTGATTCACTTTCATGAATTTTTGTTGTTGTGCATTCATCTGTTTTTTCTCTCAAAGATTCTTCTTCCGAAGAAAGCTCTTTTGGTGATTCAATTTCCAGATCATTATTCTGTGGTGGTGGTAAAGAAAATAGTCTTTTACCCCTAACTGGAATTCTTTCAATTCTTTCAAATTCAAGATTGTCAAGATTGTCATGAACAAATTCAAATTCTGAATCCGATTCTGATTCGTTTGAATAATATACTAATGGGATTAAATGTATACTTTTTCCTAAACCACCTCCTAATCTAGTCTGAGGAACAGTTTCAGTTTCACTTTCATTAAATGGTGGTGATGATTCAAACGAACTTTTTCCTTTGCCACCCGTTTTAACAGGAAAATTTGATTTTTGTGAGTAACTTTCGCTTTCTGTATATTCACAATTGAATGACGATGACTCGAGTGGGATTTCTGAATAAGCTTTTTTAACAGTCTTAATTGGATTATTCTGAAAATTCTTTATCGAATGTTGTGTACCTTTGGTAATTCTTGAAGACATTTCAGTAGATGCTTTTTTGTTAGATTTTTGTGTGCTTAAAGATTCAGATGTTGGATCCTTTCTCAATCCGTTCAGTTTGTTCATTTTACTCGGCTTGCGTTTTATTGTTGAAGTTTCTGTTGTTTCTTGTTGATTTTTAGGTGTTTGACTTCGACGATTTCTTTCAACTTTATTGTCAACTGTCATTACTATTGATTTATTTTTTGATGGGAGTCGTCCATATCTTTTTTCAGAAGACGATGATTTCCTCGACTCAATTTCATGATACATTTTATTTACCATATTTATCTTTGATTGATATGGATTATTATCATCCTCAACAAATTCATTAGTCTGTCTCCTTTGACGACCGCGCGACACGGACCGTAAGGGAGTTTTTTCAGGTCTTTTTTTAGTTGTAAAATCTTGTGTATCCGAATTTTTGTTTTTTTCATCCTCGGCTTTACTTTTTGATAGAGGCCGACCACGAGACACAGAACGGTTTCGCAAATGAGTTCCTCTTTGAACCGTGGTTACTCGTTCATCAGAATGGTCAACTCCTTCATTATCTTTTAACGAAGATCTTTTTCTCGTGAGATCACGTGGTATTGGGAGTTTTCTTATTTGAGATTTTCCTGAATTTTTTTTAAAGTTTTGCGCAAGATTGGTTTCATTACTACTACTTTCTGATGATGACCTCCTTTGACGACCGCGTGACACAGAACGATTCGATTTTCGAAGTGTTGTGGAACTGGAACCTTTTGCATCATCAAATTTGTTTTTGTTGTTACTTTCTGAAGAAGGTCGACCACGAAAATTCTTGTTTGAGAAATCATTCTGTTCTTTTTTAACTTTAAATGCTTTGATATCGGATTGTAAAGGTTTTCTTAAACGATTAACTTTAGGCATTACATCAAATTGGTTATTGTTATCAACTTCGTTCTTTGGAAATCTTTCATTACGACCACGCGATAAAGGCTGGTTTCTTGAAAGAAAAATTTTCTGGTCACTGTCACTCTTTACCAAGGAGGATTCATGTGAATCGTCAGAATCTTCTAAAAATTCACTACTTTTTGGTGGTGCTTTTATTTTGCGTTGCCTACTAAGTACACCTTCACGTGATAAAGATCTTTTAAGATCACGTTCAACTTTTGCATTACCCTTTGGGTTAACCTTTGAGTTAGCCTTTGCATTATTAGGAGGTGGGACAGAAACAGACCTAGGTTTACAACCACGTTTTTGAATTTCATAATCTTCTTTAACATTTTCAAGACGATTCCTTGAAGAAGGGGTTTCACCTTTTTTAGAAACAAAAGTTTCCTTTTCTCTTCCTACAGATGATGAAGGAACAACTGATGGACGAATTCTCCTTTTGGCATCATTATTTGTACTACTTGTGCCATTATTCATGAATGATGATGATTCTGGGGTTGAGGCGCAATTTTTTGGGGGTCTTCCCCTTCGTTTCGTAATTTGATTAGTTTGACCTTTTTCAGGAGTAGAAGGGATAGATGGAACAGGATCTTTTGATTGCACGGACATAGCACCAGTTTTACTCAGAGGTCTTCCTCGTTTTCTTTTTGGAACTTCATTTGATGGTTCCATTATTTCTTTACAACTATTTCTTTGCAAAGAAAAGAATATTCCAAACTAAGTAAAAAAGGATAAAATTCAAATAGCTATTTAATGCATTTTTGCATAATGTGATGATAGAATGACGAATGTACAAATTGAACAAAATATTATCAGAATATATCTGCCTTGTCATCATTATGTATTCAATTTTATTTTTTGGTCAATGAATTAATTGATTAGTCAATATATAAAATAGAATGCGGGGCTCTAAAAATCGATTAGATAGGTGATACATATAAAGAAAATTTTAAATATTTATCAAATTTATCTAATTTATCAAATTTATCTATTTATCTAATTCTGAAATTAGTTATACAGTATGCACAGTATACATAAAGAAATTAATTTTCACGTATTAAAAGAATTATCGGAGAACCCTATTTTTATGTATTCATCCAAGAAAGAAACGTTTAAATAAGGGTATAAAGTGTAAATTTCTCTCGCGTTTATTCCTTCAAATTCTAGGTTATTTTTTATTGTTTATTATTTTAAAATAAGTAGAATAAAATCGTTAATAAATTAATACTTGACATCGCAAAAATTGAAAATATAATATTTTATTTTACCCTAAACATTAAAGAAATTCTATGTAACTTTGGAATAATATTTCCTTTGAATTTGTGTTCGGTTGGGTTCGCAGGAATTTCGTGAGTAAAATTATATCGAATTGAATCACTTTTTGTAATTTATTACGATTTATTATAATTTTATTTAAAAAAATGAAAATGACAATGTATAATAATAATAATAAAAATAAAAATAAAAATACCGTTGAATGTAAAGACATCCCGGTTCTAGTAACGCATCAAAATAAAATTGAGGATTATTTATGTGGCGAAGTCTCATTACAATTGAAGACATCAGACAAACGCCAGCCACTATGTTTCCAGAATACTAGAAAAGGTTTTGAATTTTTAAAAACCAATAGTAATAATAAACTTAATAATAATAATAATAAAATAATAATAATAAAATAATAATAATAATAATAATAATAATAATAAAATAATAATAATAATAATAATAATAATAATTTTTATAAAAGATACCTCAACATTATCGATATGAGCTTTAATTCCACCATAATTTGTTAATTCCAAAAGATGTACAGGTAACCATCGAAGATTCTCAGGAAAAAGACTAAATATTTTTTTATTAAAAATTTCATTCATCTTTTTATCATCATCCCAGTGAGTAGATTGACATTCTCGATATCCATGAATTACTCCATCAAAATGACCATCTTTATAAGTTACTTTTTTACCAAGAATCCTTTTAAATTTCTTTAAGGATTGGTCTAAGAGAAATTCTTGTTCAAGTGAAGTGAAATGATTGGGAAGAATGATAAAATCATCTAAAGAGAAATTGGACTGATTGGATTGATTAGGTTGAATAGATGAATTAATATGAGAATAGTCAAAATATTTAAGTGATTCGGGAGGATTCTGAGCATTTGTATCATTTATATAATGATGACAAAAAGGAAATTGTTTAAATCGTTTTCGAAAATTATTATTATTATTAACGGAAAGTAAAAGTGGCGGGATGGTCAATTTGAAAAAAGTGTAGCTAATTTTTAACATTCTTTATAATCAAAAAAAAATAGATTTTAACCCAATTATAATTATAATAATAAAAATCACATGTTACCCGTATTGAAAATACTAAAAAAGTACTAGAATATTATTTAAAATACAGAAAATGCTAAATTGTTGTAATATTTCGATCATAATGACGTTTTAATGAATTTCACTTACAATTAAATTATTACATAAATAAATTGAATTTGATAATATAAATTCTTTAAGAACGAATTTAATTTGGGTTAGAAAATAATTTAATTTTGATCAGAAAATAATAAAAATAATCAGAAAAAATTTCTAAAAGAAAATCAATTTAAAAATGCTCGAGAGATTTTATAACCGCGTTCAAGCTGGAACTTTTCTAGCGAATGATGTCGCGAAGAAATATGATAATGTTAATAAGAATGTTATTATTTTAGCATTACCAAGGTACTTTTATCATCATGATTATATTTTTATTATCTTTTTTTCCATTTAATAAATGATTAAAAATTCGAAATTCAAAGAGGAGGAGTTCCGGTTGCTTACCAGATTGCACAAAAAATAAAAGCTCCGTTGGATGTATTTTTAGTCAGAAAAATTGGGGTTGAAGGGTAAATTGTTGTAAACTATTGTAACACGTGATATAAGTATTTGTAGTGGATGCTAAAGCTAATTTGATTTTATAGTCATGAAGAATTGGCCGTAGGTGCCATTACCGAAAATTCCAAAATTTTTAACGATAACATAATCAAAATGCTTCACATTGGTCAAGATTCAATCAACCGTGTCATTAAGCGTGAGGTAATAATTAATTTCAAAAGAAGTTATCATCATTATTATTAATATTATTATTATTATTATTATTATTATTATTATTATTATTATTATTATTTTTTATTATTATTATTATTACGTATTATTATTTTTATTATTATTATTATTATTATTATTATTATTATTATTATTATTATTATTACGTATTATTATTATTATTATTATTATTACTATTATTATTACTATTATTATTATTATTATTATTATTATTATTATAGACTGAAGAATTACGAAGACGAAACCAACTTTATAGGAAGGGAAAACCTGCACCAGATGTTACTGGAAAAATTGTGATCCTTGTTGATGGAAAATATTTTTATTATTATTATTATTATTATAGACTGAAGAATTACGAAGACGAAACCAACTTTATAGGAAGGGAAAACCTGCACCAGATGTTACTGGAAAAATTGTGATCCTTGTTGATGGAAAATATTTTTATTATTATTATACATGTTTTCTTTTCTTATCTGTTAAAAAATCAATCAATAAATAAATATTTATTCTAACAGATGGAATTGCTACAGGGGCAACAATGCGGGCAGCTTATACATCTTTAAAAAAACTGTAAGTACAATCAATCGTGTTATATATTTTTCATATATATATTTTTTATTTGTTTATGTTGTGCAGTAAACCCGCCGAAATTGTTGTGGCGGTGCCAGTCGCTGCCCCTGACACACTTTCAAAAGTGTCAAAAGAAGTGGATAATACAATTTGTGTGATGGTACCTCGAAACTTGGGTGGAATAGGTCAATTTTACATAGATTTCTCACAGGTAACCTTGCTTAAAACTAAGAGAATAACATATTTGATTAAGTAAATGTAATAAAATATATATATATTTATATATATATTTATTTATTTATTCATTAGACCGAAGATGCGGAAGTCTTGGAATTATTAAACAAAGCTGAAGAGGAGTATCCAGTTCCAACTATTTCTGCTGAAGATACTATCAAATATCAAAATGAAACTATTTTGGAATAAAATTCTTGTAGTTTTAATTGAGAAAGAATATTATTTTCTTTTATTTTCTTATTGTTCAAGTATTCGAAATATTCAATATTCAAAATATTATTATTATATTTATCATTTGTCATCTAAACTGTAAATCAATAAAATAAAGTTGTATTAGATTTTTGTTATACAATATCGTACCTTTTGCATTGTTACTTCAAAATATGTAGTGATAGTGATATTTGCTTCAAATAATGGCAACGAAATCTTAAATCAAGATCACAGCAATACAACATTCAATTTCAATAAATAAAAAAAACTTTGAATTAACGACTTTTTTTTTGAGTTTTAGAAATTTTTTAGAACTTTTTTTTTTTTATATTAAAAAAGTAGTTGGAAAAAATAAAATAAGAGAATATAATGGTAAAAAAAATATGGGAATAATGAAATTGTCCAATAAGATATAATAGATAGATAGAATATATATATAAAAAAAATAATAATAATAAATAAAAAATCAAATAAAAAATAAAAAATAAAATCTATTTACAAAAAATTACTTTGAGAGATGGAACTTTTTTTGTCTCAAGTAAAATTTAAAAAAACTACATTTAGATATATTTGGTCAAAACGAGTTTAGCTACACAAATCTCGCATATAGTAGTTTTATTTATCCAAAAGGAGTATCTTGACGCCATGACACAAGTTGTCAAATCCATTCCTAGTTAAAGGTTAGATAAGCCGCCTATGAAAAATCAAAATAAAAAAAAATCAAAATAAATAAATAAATAAATAAAATCAATTAACAAAGTGTCAAGATTTATAAATGTTACCAACCTTATGTTTGCCATGGACAGGGCGACGCAAGAAGTCTATATAGAAATAAGATTTCTCTGTGGGGATCCCTAAAACTATAATAATAATAATAATAATAATAATAAAGATTGAACAGATAAATGTTAATCGGATGTTACACAGCCTCATCTTTCCCCAGATAAAAAATTTCCTAAAAAGCTTACCAAAATCCTCAAAAAAAGATTACCAACAGTAAATACCAACAAATAAAAAGGATGGCGTTTATGAAAGAAATGAAAAAATCCGATCAGAGTAAAATAATTGGAGTATAGAATTGGAATTTGGAGTAATTGTGAAGGTAAAAATAATCGCGTTCAAATAATCATTTCCGGCAGTATCATAAGAATAAAGTCTATGAAAGAAATTAAAAATGCTAGCCTTCCTCGCCGGTATTGAGCAAAAAAAAAATTCCGCAAACCCAAATCCGACACTAGCATTTTTAATTAATCATGTTTTGACTTATTCAATGAAAAAAAAAATATGGTTTTCGACGATAAAATAAAATAAAATAAAATAAATTTAAAAAACGAATTTTTGAAATCAATGCGTGTAGTTCGTAAAATAAAACAACGAATTTTTGTTTTATACGAAATTAAAAAGACTAGTAGTTAGGGTGTCGTTTCTGAGTCAAGACGAAAACTATAGAGTTAAAAGTATGATATAGGTTTTTTTTTTATTTTTTTTTAGTTTTTAAAAAAAAAGAGAGGTTTGTTTAAAACCCGGAATCGAGAGTCATTATTAATAGTGCCGCAAAGTAAAAATAAAAAAAAAAAGGTTCGTCAATAAAGTATTTGAGTTCATAGAAAAACAAAGGAAAACTGTATAATACGGAAGAGATAGAAAGTCTTGTGTTGGTTATAGGTTTTTTTTTTTGATGTTTTTTATACTCTGAATTTTTTTCATTTTTATTTTCTCTGAATTTATTGAAAAAAAAAAGGAAATACGAATATTGATAGATATATAATTTAAATAAAAAGATAAGAAAGAAAGGTTTCGCAAAGACTCAGAAACCACACACTATTCATTATAAAAAATAAGAAGTTGGCATTACTGTTTAATTAAAAAAAAATGAAGAGGACATTTGATGTTTTCATTTTGAGGAAATGTTTTAGGGAATCCNGGTGTCGTTTCTGAGTCAAGACGAAAACTATAGAGTTAAAAGTATGATATAGGTTTTTTTTTTATTTTTTTTTAGTTTTTAAAAAAAAAGAGAGGTTTGTTTAAAACCCGGAATCGAGAGTCATTATTAATAGTGCCGCAAAGTAAAAATAAAAAAAAAAAGGTTCGTCAATAAAGTATTTGAGTTCATAGAAAAACAAAGGAAAACTGTATAATACGGAAGAGATAGAAAGTCTTGTGTTGGTTATAGGTTTTTTTTTTTGATGTTTTTTATACTCTGAATTTTTTTCATTTTTATTTTCTCTGAATTTATTGAAAAAAAAAAGGAAATACGAATATTGATAGATATATAATTTAAATAAAAAGATAAGAAAGAAAGGTTTCGCAAAGACTCAGAAACCACACACTATTCATTATAAAAAATAAGAAGTTGGCATTACTGTTTAATTAAAAAAAAATGAAGAGGACATTTGATGTTTTCATTTTGAGGAAATGTTTTAGGGAATCCTGAAGCTTCTCACATCCTCCAAGTGAAGGTCATTTTATATGAAAAATTTTGAGGGAGATGAACGGAAAAAAGGGAGGTAACGTGAAATAATTCACACAAGAAAGTAATATCAATCAAATCAGTAAAACTCATTCTCATCACCTTTTACACAAATATAAACATGCCGACTATTTTATTATTTTTAAAATTATTTTTTTATTTTAAAATAATTATTTTAAAATTATAAAATATTTGAAGTATCAACCGGATTAACAAGTTTAAGTATAAATTTGGGGGACTATTCAAATAAACAGTATTTTCATTTATTTCATTGAAGAAAAATTGTCAATCTGAAACGTAAAAGAACGTAGTACATAAAGGAAGATGATAGTTAAATTTAGTTTAATTTGTTGGATTAATTAAGGACAAACACATATGAAAAATAAATAGTGATAAACTATTGGGAGATTGAACGACAAAGAGTGTATGAAAATAGATGTAAATATATTGTAATTTTTTGTAATTTTTTATAATTTATTATAATTTATTATAATTTTTTATTATAATTTTTTATTATAATTTTTTATTATAATTTATTATTATAATTTATTATTATAATTTATTATTATAATTTATTATTATAATTTGAACTATAATAAAAATAATTATAATAATAAAAATAATTATTATTATAATAATCGAAACGAGATAATCGAAACGAGATGATTTAAAATGATAATTAAAACTATAATTATAGTTAATTGACACTAGAGTTTAGATTTTAAGATTAATTTAAAATTGTTTAGATTCTTTAAATTATAATAGTTTGAGGATTAAACTGTCATTAAATTTCATTAAATTTGTGTCAATTAATAATCGTCAAACCACCTAGAATTAGTTATGATTATGTTTAGTTATATGCAATGAATATATATCAATATAGATCAATATATATAAGTAGTTCATTCATATTCATTCAAAGCGTTTTGCCGATATGTGTGTGTCCAATGCGTCTGTCAAAAAAAAGGACAATCTATCTAAAAATTTCTATTCTTCCTTAATCTTATTAGATTTTCACATCACAAAAATTTCAACCCCCAAATTTTTTCAATTTTTGAAACTTGCATTTTTCGTTCACATTTTTTTTTTCTCTTTGTAAACAATCGTTTCCATTGTTCCAATTTTTTCCCTTTATTTTAACTCCACACAAAGTTATTAGTATCACTCAAAACGTCATGTGCAGAATTGGACATACCTCCAAATTTAGTAAGTTGTGTAGTGTGGGGAAAAAAGTATCACTCGTTTTTTCAATAAAAATGACGAAATTTAAAATGGAAGTTTTTTTGTTTAACGCGCGTGCACGATTTAAACCGATTGCAGATTATTATAAAAATGTAATATTAATAAAGTATATTAATAAAGTATACTAATAAAGTATATTAATAAAGTATGTACTAATAATGCATATTAAGCTATTGATGTTCAATCAACAGGACAGGTAATATTAATAGAATTAAACGAAGCGAATTAGAATTAAGTAATTAATGTTGATGTTTTAGGAATACTTCTCCGTTCCCATTTGTATTTATTTTGAATCAATAAATTCAGAATTACTTTTTAAATTTTTAGGTCAGATAAACAAAAATAGGTTAATTAAAGGTACACAATCATGTGTACAAGTTAAGTAAGTTTATTTTTTTGTTTATTAGATTATATAAACAAATATTTAATCATCACAAATATTTAATCATCACAAATATTTATTCATCACAAATATTTAATCATCACAAATATTTAATCAATACACAAATATTTACTGGTTGGTTATTCTTTAAAATTTTAATACTAATCGAAATTTTAATAGACTAAGTCATATGATCCGTTCTTTATTTCACCCAGTATTTTTCGGTTTTATTTTTTTGTTAACTTGATTTAAACTCGGATTAATGTAATAAAAAAAAAATTATCAAACTCGAACGATTTGGCGTTAAATTTTGTCCTCCATAAACATCATTTATAATGTTATTGGTTTCCTCGATTGCTGGTTAATTTTTTCCGATGATTTTTTTTTTCTTTTTTGGTCATCGTTTAAATTATACATGATTTTTTCTAGTTTCTACTTTTTAAGATTATTGCTTATTAATTATTTTGAATTATTGATAAATTATTTGGATTATTAATATAAATTATTTGAATTATTAATAACAATTTATAATTCAATTGTTTGAATTACTAATTTAAATTATTTGAATTATAAATTGTTATTAATTATGAAAATAATGATCATTTAAAATGACATTAACTTAGAGATTTCTTTGACGAGAGACTGAATTGATACTAATTTAATAAACAGGACAGGATTCATTCATAAAACCCTAAATCAAAACAATTACACAATGTACAATATACATTCATTCACTTATCCGATATGCTAAATTTGTTAGGTTGTCCGATTTTAATTATTATTTTTATGATTAAAGTTTTTACAATCGATCATATATTTTATTTATTACTATTATTATTATTTTATCATTATTATTATTTTATCATTATTATCATTATTATTTTTATCATTATTATTATTATTATTATTATTATTCTGTCGTTGTTTTCGTTGTTATTGTTATTATGCACTATAATTTGACAAGTTCTAACATTATTACAACAACACAACATTAAAACATTCATGTGCATTATTACTTCTATTCTGATTACTATATTTTTCTCTCTTTGGCTTTTTTCATTCTCATTTTCCTTGTATTTTGCTTGTATTGTTTATTTATCTTTCTTTCTGCCTGTCTGTCCCTGCCTGTCTGTCTCTGCCTGCCTGTCTCTGCCTGCCTGCCTGCCTGTCTGCCTGTTTTTCTGTATGTCTATCTGCTTGCTTACTTCTTTTATTACTGCTATTGTTTCTAATGTACCTTTACTTACTTGTTTTATTTTCTAAACTTCTTTACTTGCTCTTATTAACTGTCTTCTTTTCGTTCATCTCATATCAAAAATCCGAGTCATACATAAAAACATCAAATATAGTTTAGTTTTTCATGCTCGATTACCCCATATTTGATTAGTTAAATGTGTTCGTCTCCACAAGATAATTTTAAAGATAATTTGATTCAAAAACATCAAATTTTTTGACATTATGATTTTAATGCAGATTTTTTTTTATTAATGTATATTAATGTATAAATATTTTTAATGTATGATTTAATAAAATAATTTTTATGTAACGCGAACTGCAAAATTGTTTCGTGTCACCACAGTACTTCTGTCATTTGATATTTGATACCTCACAAAGAAATTTTATGGTCGGCGTTTTATTTACACTCTTTTTGCATATATCTTTCTTTTTTTTTTTTTTAGATATATTATTACCTTTGTCTATAATTTCTTTTCTGGTTATTTCTTACGTATATTCATTTATATTATATTCATTTATATTATATTATTATATTTTATTAAATTATGAAATTTTTTAATCATACAAAAAAAAAAAAAAACGTCAATAACAATAACAAAATGAAATTGCTACATGAGTCCTTTGATCATATTAACCTAAATTTCTTTAAAGTTTTGTTAATTAGTTTTGATTTATTTCTTAATATGGAAGTATCTTCATGTACTAACCAAATTTATTATTATCGCATATTATCGTTCTACATCACTCCACATTAGATTAATCAAAACTGTCATCAACTTACTTTATCATTACTTTATCATTACCTTTATAGGTCATGGTTTCATTATGATAAACCAATTTAGGCATTATTTAAACAAATAATAATATAAAAAACAATATTGGGTGATGGGGTACCTAACCTTTTTTTTATTTTCTTTTCTGAAGATCGGCGACCAAGTGACCGAATGCCATGCCGTTGACCATAGTTTCCTTTGTTTGATTGTTTCTTGTAATAGTGTGGTAGAAAGTTGTAAATAAAAGAATAAATAGTAATATAGAGTAATATAGAGTAATAAAGAGTAATAAAGAGTAAAAAGTAATAAAGAGTAATAAATAGTCATAAATAGTCATAAAGAGTAATAAAGAGAGGGGTGGGAAATTGTTATCATTTTTTTCTCTCTAAAATTTTTGATNAAAAAAAAAAAAAAAAACGTCAATAACAATAACAAAATGAAATTGCTACATGAGTCCTTTGATCATATTAACCTAAATTTCTTTAAAGTTTTGTTAATTAGTTTTGATTTATTTCTTAATATGGAAGTATCTTCATGTACTAACCAAATTTATTATTATCGCATATTATCGTTCTACATCACTCCACATTAGATTAATCAAAACTGTCATCAACTTACTTTATCATTACTTTATCATTACCTTTATAGGTCATGGTTTCATTATGATAAACCAATTTAGGCATTATTTAAACAAATAATAATATAAAAAACAATATTGGGTGATGGGGTACCTAACCTTTTTTTTATTTTCTTTTCTGAAGATCGGCGACCAAGTGACCGAATGCCATGCCGTTGACCATAGTTTCCTTTGTTTGATTGTTTCTTGTAATAGTGTGGTAGAAAGTTGTAAATAAAAGAATAAA
The DNA here is from genome assembly GCA_003547095.1 of Diversispora epigaea. NCBI lineage: Eukaryota > Fungi > Glomeromycota > Glomeromycetes > Diversisporales > Diversisporaceae > Diversispora > Diversispora epigaea. The sequence goes on from PQFF01000040.1 coordinate 102,572, forward strand.
TAGTAATATAGAGTAATATAGAGTAATAAAGAGTAATAAAGAGTAAAAAGTAATAAAGAGTAATAAATAGTCATAAATAGTCATAAAGAGTAATAAAGAGAGGGGTGGGAAATTGTTATCATTTTTTTCTCTCTAAAATTTTTGATTTTGGATCATTTGACAAAATTGTGTTTAAATTTTTATTAAATTTAATAATCTTTATTTACTTTCAAATATAGATCTCGATTCCTATTTTCAGTTACTCCTGCATTAATATTTATTTATTTATATTGATCTGCCGTTTATTTATAGTATATTTGTTTTGTGATATCTCGAATTAAAAAAATAATAATAATTAATAAATCACGACAAAAAGTCGTGTAATATTTCGCGTTAGAAATAACCAAAATGATTAATAGAAAATGTAAAATGAAATCTTAATTTTTTTTTTTCTCGAGAACCACCTAATCGAAAATTAAGGTTTGAAATAATGATTAAAATTTATTTTTTAGTGTTAATTATGTTTTGTTACTCTACAATTTTATTTCCATGCCCCCTATCTATTTTAATAAATTAAGTAATTTTAATTCAATTGAATAATTTAATTTTATCTAATTTAATAATTTAATTTTACAAATTAATAATTTAATTTATCGAAATAATTTAATTTTATCTAATTGAACAAATTGAATAATTTGATTTTATCTATTTGAACAAATTGAATAATTTGATTTTATCTAATTGAACAAATTGAATAATTTGATTTTATCTAATTGAACAAATTGAATAATTTAGTTTTATCTAATTGAACAAATTGAATAATTTAGTTTTATCTAATTGAACAAATCGAATAATTTAGTTTTATCTAATTGAACAAATTGAATATGAGTAACGTTAAACAACCAGAATGACAGGAACAGTCCTTTTTCAACTTACATTAACATCAATGTTAGTCGGTTTGTATATGTGATATTAAGCGGAGAAAGAAGAATGATGAATGATGAATGATGCCCGTGGGCTAAAAATTACGAGATAAAAAATTTCAAAAAAGGAATCCTCAAAAAAAATATAAATCACCTCCAGAAAATCCAGTTTAAGAATACGCACGTGCATTGTGGATGCGGTATGATATGATGCAATGTGAATGGTAACCGTGAATATGCATTATGAAAATTTGTGAAAATTATGAGAGAAAAAAGAAAAGGGAAATTCGTTTTTTTTCATTGATTACAAATATTTATCTATCTGAATATTATTATTTTTTTTCATTATTATTTATTATTATCTAAATATTTTATAAATAATAAATATTTTGCATCAACAATTTATAGTGTTGATATTCTTAATGCATTATCCATCTGATTTGGATACTGTTTGTGCGGGGAAGTTACATTTAGGGGTTAGTATTTTTTAATCAGGTGTACAATATTTACAATGTGTTGGAGTATTTCAATAGTATAATATTTATCATATTTCATTATTATTTTTTCTATTTTTTTAAAGAAGTAGTTGATTTGTGTTTAATCGCAAATTCTTTTCTTCGTTTCCGTTCGTTTCTGTTCTTTTCTGTTCTTTTCTTTTCTGAGGCGGAAGGCTAAATCTCTGTTTACCTGTTCAAAGATTTAAAAATGGAATGATTTTCAAAATATCTCAAAATATTACGTATCTCGATTCTTTTTCAAACCAAAATGACTTGCTTGCATTGACCAATAAAAAAATAAATCCATTTTTTCATATTCTTGTATTTATGCATGTAAACTGAATTAGACTGAATGTATTCGTTATAATGAGAAAAGAAAGAATTATAGTATAGACTGTAAATATGCAATTTCTTAAAGTCATTAGTTATTCAGTTAAATAAAGAAAAGAATATGAATTAAAATGAATAGCTATTATTGAACAACTAAATGGAATATAATGATAATAATTTTTCTATTATCTTGAAAATATTATCTGTTTTTTTTTTTAAAAAAAAAAAAAATTATTCTAGAGAACAAAAATTAATCAAAAATTGAGTACGCCTGTAAATCGTTAAAACATTATATTGCTCTTTGAGGGGGGTTTTTTTTTCTTTTTCTTTTTTTTACCAGTGATTCGTAGTCAACCTGGCTGTGGATCGTTCAAATTCATTATTTTAAATTCATTTTTTACTTTCGTAAAACCATTCCAACCATTCCAACTGATCCTGGTTACCAAATATTGCAGAATGAGTAATAGTCTTTTGTTTTTTTCTTCATAGAATTTTATTCAATTTAACTTTGAAAAATATTACTATCAGTATGAAAACTTTTATTAAAATCTTCTAAATCTATATACAATCTTCTAAATATATATATAATCTTCGACAAATGTATACACATATATACTGATCTGTATTTATCATATACGTACATTGAATANTTAAAGTCATTAGTTATTCAGTTAAATAAAGAAAAGAATATGAATTAAAATGAATAGCTATTATTGAACAACTAAATGGAATATAATGATAATAATTTTTCTATTATCTTGAAAATATTATCTGTTTTTTTTTTTAAAAAAAAAAAAAATTATTCTAGAGAACAAAAATTAATCAAAAATTGAGTACGCCTGTAAATCGTTAAAACATTATATTGCTCTTTGAGGGGGGTTTTTTTTTCTTTTTCTTTTTTTTACCAGTGATTCGTAGTCAACCTGGCTGTGGATCGTTCAAATTCATTATTTTAAATTCATTTTTTACTTTCGTAAAACCATTCCAACCATTCCAACTGATCCTGGTTACCAAATATTGCAGAATGAGTAATAGTCTTTTGTTTTTTTCTTCATAGAATTTTATTCAATTTAACTTTGAAAAATATTACTATCAGTATGAAAACTTTTATTAAAATCTTCTAAATCTATATACAATCTTCTAAATATATATATAATCTTCGACAAATGTATACACATATATACTGATCTGTATTTATCATATACGTACATTGAATAACTTCTTAAAGGTAATATTTGCATTGACAGGATTTAATCTCTTAAAAAAAAAAAAATAGCTGTGAAATTTTTAAATGAAGTTCTGCTGCTGTAATAATAGAAGCCTTAAAAAAGAAAGAAATGGATAAAAAGAAACAATAGCAATAATAATAATTTAAATTTTATTCTTTGACCAATTAAATTTTTAATCATATTTAAAATCATTAACTTTTTAATTTTAAGTAATAAAAAAACAATGGTTTGAAAAGTAAATTTCCCATGATCACAATGTCACAATGTATACAATTTTAATTAATGAATTTTATGAATTTACCATATTGGGAGTCATATTTTAGACCTTCTGACGCGTAAATTGTCATGCTATAATGTGGATCGTTCAAAGATATAAAAACAACTATCCTCATTAAATGACGTTTTAACTCGTGAAATTTTTAGGGGGAATTCTTTTATTTCTTGTAATAATAGATAAATAAGTGATAATAATAATAATAAAAGCATCTTTTCTAACCGAAAAATAAAGTAAAAAAAAAATGACAAATTTTATTAAACAAATTGTTCATAAAAGTTTTATTCTTTCTGCTGTTGTTCCACCATCACCAAGAATTACCGCAACAAAATTTAATTTATTTAAAAAAGTTGCCATAAAGGAATTTGGTGCTTTAACAACTTCTTCAACATGTCACAATGTACAACCTCATACTTTCAACGTTTTAAAAGATGTTATGGAACATGATACTAGTTCACCTTCTTTCATGGTTGGTTATGATAATGGATTCTTACCAAGATGGGTAAATAATTACTGTGCATATTATTTTTATATATTTTATTTTATAATTTATAATAATTTTTATAATTATTTTTATAATTTATAATTATTTTATATTTTATTTATTTATTTTCATTTTAGGACCCCATGGTACAATTACCAGATAAATTTTATGCTCTTGAATATTTATTACAGAAAATGTCAATTCAATTGCCAAATGGTAAACCTGGTTTATTGGCAAATGGTGAATTAGGTGAAGCAGTTAAAGATTTACCATTATATGATATTAAAGATATTTTTGATCAAAGACTTTTATCAGGTAAATAATTTTTTATATACAGTTTATATACAAAAATTTATATATATGTGTGTTTTAACAATAGAATTAACAATATAACTATTTTTATCTTTAAAATTAAATCAGCTTTGTTTAGAGATTACACATTTTTAGCATCTGCCTATTTACTTGAACCATGTGATATCATGTTTAGAGAGAAAAAAGATTATGGACTTGGTCGTCAAATTTTACCAAAAAACATTGCAGTTCCCTTGGTGGAAGTTGCCAAAAAATTAGGTGCTTTTCCTTTCATGGAATATGCCCTTTCTTATAGGTAATAAAGAAAGAAATAAATAAATAAAAATTAATAAATAGATAGATAGATGAATATTTGTTGTTGTTACTAAATTACTGAATTGCATCCCCCAATTCGTTAAACCATACTAATCATCTATTATAGTTTATACAATTATCGACGCGTGGATCCTTCTAAACCCATTGTTTATTCTAATTTGAATCTTATTCGCGAATTCTCGGGTATTTCTTCGGAGAAAGGATTCATCCTTGTTCACGTGACAATGGTGGCGAATTCGCCATCTTTGGTTCGGTGGACAATGGAAACACTTGACTCAGTTGAAAAAAATGTAGATTTATTATTATCATAATAATAATTTTATTACTGTTATAATTTATTATAATAATTTAATAATAATAAACATTTTTTTTTTATTTTTATAAAGGATCGTTCTAGATTCAATAATTCACTCAGTAAACTTAATGAAACGATGATTTTAATAAATACCGAAATGAAAACCATGTGGGAAAGATCAAATCCCGATGATTATTTAAAATTCCGTACTTTTATTATGGGATCTAAAAATCAACCAATGTTTCCAAAAGGTTAACAATTAACTAATTTAACTTTTATAGTTTAATATTTACTGCTTAATTTGACATTTTATTTGAAATTTTAATCTTAATTTAGGTGTTATATATGAAGGCGTGTCAGAAGAACCACTTTTTTATCGAGGCAAGTACCGTAATATCTAAAGATTCTTATTTTTTTTTTTTATTTATTATGACAAAAAATAATTTTAAAAATATTCTATCCATCCGTAATATTTTATATAGGAGAATCGGGAGCAAATGATTCAATGATTCCATGCATGGATAATTTATTACAAATTACATCCAAATTGCCAAAAAATCCACTTACAGAAGCAAGTGAAAAAAAATGAAATAATTTTAAATAATTTATAAATATTATAAAAAGTTATAAAAGAAGCTTATTAATCTAAATATTCTAAATAGGTATTGAAGGATTTTAGAAGATATCGACCAATAAATCATAAAGAATTCTTGGATTTTGTTCAAAGGCATGCCGAAAAAGTTGATGTTCGAGGATTTGCTACTCAGGTCACAATTATTATTATTATTATTATTTTTTTTAAAAAAAAAAAAGCTTTCACTTTTCATTTATAATGTTTAAATATTTTCATTTATATTAAACAGGATGCAAATAGTACAGGTAAATATCTATATATCTCTCTCGGTTATTTATAATTAAAATAATAACCATTTTTTTTTTATAGCTCTTTATCTAGCGAATTTGGATAAAATTATTGCATTCCGTTATCGTCATTGGAATTTTACCAAAGAATATATAATAAAAAATACTACTCATCCTGTTGCCACAGGGTAAATAATAAAGTTTATTCCCCTTTTTCTTCGTGTCTTTCTGTTTTTCTATCTCTAATTCTCGTTTAATATTATTTCTTTGATTTCATTAGTGGTTCACCCATTGTCACATGGCTTNGAAGCAAGTGAAAAAAAATGAAATAATTTTAAATAATTTATAAATATTATAAAAAGTTATAAAAGAAGCTTATTAATCTAAATATTCTAAATAGGTATTGAAGGATTTTAGAAGATATCGACCAATAAATCATAAAGAATTCTTGGATTTTGTTCAAAGGCATGCCGAAAAAGTTGATGTTCGAGGATTTGCTACTCAGGTCACAATTATTATTATTATTATTATTTTTTTTAAAAAAAAAAAAGCTTTCACTTTTCATTTATAATGTTTAAATATTTTCATTTATATTAAACAGGATGCAAATAGTACAGGTAAATATCTATATATCTCTCTCGGTTATTTATAATTAAAATAATAACCATTTTTTTTTTATAGCTCTTTATCTAGCGAATTTGGATAAAATTATTGCATTCCGTTATCGTCATTGGAATTTTACCAAAGAATATATAATAAAAAATACTACTCATCCTGTTGCCACAGGGTAAATAATAAAGTTTATTCCCCTTTTTCTTCGTGTCTTTCTGTTTTTCTATCTCTAATTCTCGTTTAATATTATTTCTTTGATTTCATTAGTGGTTCACCCATTGTCACATGGCTTCCCAACCAACTTTTAACTATTCTTGAGCAAATTTCTCAAATTTATAAAACGATTGATTATTCTCAATTAACGCCCGAAAATAAAATTCTTATCGATGAACTTATTGCTAAAGCTGATAATAAAAAACGTGTTTTGAATGGTGACGTGAAAATTTTGAAAGAGAAATTTAGTCCAGAAAGTCAAAAACATGTAGTGGTTTAATAATAATTTAATAATCGTGCTTAATTTTTTTTTTTTAGTATGTTCACAAATTTCATGTCAGCGAGTTTTTTTTTCTTTTTTTTAGAGTTTATACGTGATTTTCGTTATCATTAATGTTTTAATAGGGAAAATTACAGTTTATAATCATGTATACCAAATTATTTCTGTTTTTTATTTTTATTATTTTTTTTAATATAATTTTGTAGTGTAGCCTTAATTGGATGTCCCTGCCCAGTATGTTATAATCTATTATACTTTTAAATAACTTTTTCTAATAAATAAAGTTACAATTAAAAAAAAAAAATCTAAATACTATATTATGAAGATTTTCTATCGAGATCTTGTCTATTATGTATTAAGACTCAATTAAAATTTTTTAGTTAGTTAATTAATAAAATCTAATAATTATTTACTTTTCGTATTAAAATAAATAAATTAGTTAATAATAAAATTAAACAAAATTAAAAAAAAAATCATTCAATTATCATAATAAGGAACTAAAAGATGAGCATGTACAGCTTTAAGTGCAATTTCTGCTTTTTCTTCATTAATCACACAAGAAATGTTAATTTCAGATGCACCTTGGGATATCATTTCAATGTTTACATTAGCAGCAGCAAGTACACTGAACATTTTCCCAGCAATACCAACCATATTTTTCATTTGCATCCCAACTAAACTTAGAATTGCCATATCTTTGAGAACATCCACCTAAAATAAATAAAATAAATAAAATAAAGAAAATAAAAGATGATAGTCAGAAATGTTAAGGGAGAAAATTAAAAAAAAAAAATAACTACATGATTAATATTGATTAATATTGATTAATATTTACCCTTCCTAATTTTTTCAAATCTCTTATTGCATTTTGTAGATCATTTTCCAAAACATCTGCACAAAGAGCCATGGAAACGTGAACTTCACTTGTTGAAATGAGATCAACGATAATTCCATAAGTGTCCAATGCCGCAAAAATTTTAGCAAAAAAACCATGACTAATGGTTTTACGATTTGAATGAATGTTTAAAACAATAATTTTATCTTTTATGGTAATCGCTGTAGGATGTTTTCTTGACATATCAGCGTGATAACCATTTTGATCTAAAAGTTCTAAAATATTAGTATCCTTTGACCNATGTTAATTTCAGATGCACCTTGGGATATCATTTCAATGTTTACATTAGCAGCAGCAAGTACACTGAACATTTTCCCAGCAATACCAACCATATTTTTCATTTGCATCCCAACTAAACTTAGAATTGCCATATCTTTGAGAACATCCACCTAAAATAAATAAAATAAATAAAATAAAGAAAATAAAAGATGATAGTCAGAAATGTTAAGGGAGAAAATTAAAAAAAAAAAATAACTACATGATTAATATTGATTAATATTGATTAATATTTACCCTTCCTAATTTTTTCAAATCTCTTATTGCATTTTGTAGATCATTTTCCAAAACATCTGCACAAAGAGCCATGGAAACGTGAACTTCACTTGTTGAAATGAGATCAACGATAATTCCATAAGTGTCCAATGCCGCAAAAATTTTAGCAAAAAAACCATGACTAATGGTTTTACGATTTGAATGAATGTTTAAAACAATAATTTTATCTTTTATGGTAATCGCTGTAGGATGTTTTCTTGACATATCAGCGTGATAACCATTTTGATCTAAAAGTTCTAAAATATTAGTATCCTTTGACCAACCATTGTTGGAAATAATATCTGGAAATATAATTGTTCCATTTTTTAGGGGATTCATAACATTCTTTATACGAATAGGGATATTCCGGCGCATAATTTGTTCCATAGTAAAAGGATGTATAACCTCTGAACCATAATATGTAAGTTCTGATGCTTCCTCAGGAGTAATAATCGGAAGAAGTCTAGCATTTAAAACTTTACGTGGATCTGCAGTAAAAATGCCATCGACTTCTTTCCAAATTTGAAGTTCTTGAGCACCAAGTCCAACTGCAAGAAGTGCAGCACATAAGTCAGTATAACCACGACCAATGTTAGATATAAGACTTCCTGGAACAATCCCAAAGTAACCTATGAAATAAATAAAAATAACTATTAATTATATTATTCCTAATTATATATCAATTATATATCTAATTATATATCTGATTATATGGTTAGTTAAATATTTAATTATAATTATGTTGCAACAACATTTACCAGTAACTACGGGTACACGATTTTCACACTTTTTAACTTCTTCGGATATCTGTCGCGTTAAATAATCATAAAAACTTTGATCGAGATCGTTACGGTCATATTTTCCTTTTTCAATGATATTTTCCAAATTTACATATTCCGAATCAATACCCTGATGATACATTAAAAATGAATTTATTATTAAATAATTTCATAATTATAAAAAAAAAAAAGATTTTATCAAATGTTTTTGAATAAAAGAGAAAAAATTACATTGTCATTTAAAACTGCAGTAATAATACGACAAGATAATTTTTCGCCATATCCAATTATGATATCCTTAGAACGAGGTGAAATCTCTCCAAGAACCTAAAAAAACAAATTTCAATATATATAATAAAAATTAGAATCGAATTATAAAATTCATAATTGATAATAATGATTAAAAATTCAAATACTTGAGTTGCCCTCAAAACGTTTTTAAGTTCTGAAATTTCATTCAAAATCTGTTGTTCTAAATCATCTAGGATTTTAGAATTACAAATAAGAGCACGTGAACCCTTGATGTGATCATTTGCAATTTCATCAACTATTTTAAGGTATCCCTTTGAATCTGAGTTTAGAGATTCATCAGCTGCTTTGAGAAGCCTATTAAAAACAATTTCACATGATTTAATATAACTAATTTTATATACTCAACATATTGATAATTAAAAAATAACTCACATATTAGTAGTTCCTTTTGATTTTGTATCACAACTTCGAGCAGAACATACCAAAGCCACTCGATTATTTTCTAAATGTGTTCTAATAGAGAAAAATAATATATAATAGATATTATTAGTATGGTGACATCATAAAAAAAAAATGAAGGTGACTTTATATCGAAAAAAAATATCATTAACTACAATATCGAGCTATTTCAAATATTCTAAACTAATTAATGATAAAGTCTTTTAAGATAAAATAAAAAAAAAATGTTTCTCACTTTACTATATTATTTGCAATATTCTTTAAAAATTTTCCTACACTAGTGCCACCAAATTTTTGAACAACCCAAGGTTTTTCATCTTGATTGGAAATGAGAGAATGCATTTTTTTTATTTTTTTTTTTTTTGAAAGTAAAAGATTAAAATTTAAAAATTTCGATGGATATATATAGATATTTATAATTTACAATCATTAATTTTACCCAATCATAAATCATAATCATAATTACTGTAAACCATCTATATAAACCACGTGCTTTACACGTTTAGATTTTATTACATATTAATTATAATTACGTATCATACTTTATTTTGTTAGCATATTGAAATCGCCTTTATGATAAACGTTTTCTTTGTTAAATTAAAATTTGAATTTCAAACACTGCCTACACTAAATTAGTTTATTTATACACAATAAAAATAATGTTTAGCATATACAATAATAAATCTATAATTAATCATTATTCCAGGAGGATTAAAAAAATAAAATTGAAAATTCATAATTCATAGAATTCATAATTGAAGGATTCTAGGGTGCATAAGAGGCGGTATTAAAGAAATTCATTTGCGTATGCGTATGTGTATGCGTATGTTGTTGGATTTGTCCATTTTGTCCATACGGATTAAGCATGGAATTATCCATCATGGCCTGTTGTTCACGTAATGCCAGCTGGGCTCGTTTTCGAGTCAGTTTTGCAAAATCTAAAGTATAATAATTTTAATAATTTTTAATAATTTTTAATAAGTTTTAATAATTTTTAATAAGTTTTAATAATTTTTAATAAGTTTTAATAATTTTTAATAAGTTTTAATAATTTTTAATAATTTTTAATAATTAACAATTTAATAATATCATTTCATAATTCAACTTACGTAAACCACATGCGTTACATAAAGTTCTAGCTCCATCCGGACCACGTCTCCATTCAGGTGTTTCTTGGATATTACACGAATGACACCTACCTGGAAGAGCAGATCGTTTCTAGAAGAATTTATATATATATATAATTTTTTTTTTGTTAAAAAATTATTTATATTCAACTTTGTAAATTTTTGTGAATTAATATACTTACGGTTCGTTTTCGATATTTCGGTCGTACAGGAGAAGAACCATAATTTGTCCGTTTATTACGGATTAGTTCAATTTCATTTTGCTAAAATATTTTATTTAAAAATTATATATATTTATTTATATATTTTATTAGTTTCTCTAAAATCAAAGGTAATATGCAGTATATATGTGTATACATAAATTCTCACCTGAATGTACCGGCTTTTTTCATCCCTTAAAGCATTTAGTACATACAACACCTCAAAGGCTTTATTAATCATTTCTGTAACATTTGTCTCAATTGGTGTTGATGTATTAATAGAAGGGGATGACACCCAAGGTGAATCCTTATTCTCGGGACTATTGCAAAAATCGCTGTACCTCTCGGCGAATTGACCAATTTTCGAACAATGATTCATTATCTAATCAATAATAATAATAATTTGATAATTTTTAATTTCACATATTATTTTTTTTATTTTTTTTTATTTTTTTTTTATTTTTTTATTTATTTATTTTTATTTTTTATTTTTATTTTTAAATCATTAATTTTATACCTTTTTAAGGTCGGTTATCCTCTTTTCATTTTCATTTATGAAACATTCTTCCATCCCATATTGAGGTGATAGTGGTGATAGTTGAGGTGTTGTAAGAAGTCGCGAAGATTGCATTTGTTGTTGCGAAGGAAAATTTCTCTCAACCTGATGTTGCCTTGAATTCACATTATGATGTGTTGTTATTTGGGAACATTTTGATGCCAGTGAAGGTGGAATCACTAAAGAACACAATGGAGGTTCAATATACGGCTTAGGTTTAACTTTGGTGACCCCCAGTTGTGAGGTATTGGAGGTATTATCAGGTTTAGAGGGTTGGGGATTCAATAGAGCGGATATTGGTGGCAATGAGCACATTGCTTTGACATTCATTGTGTATAAAGGTTATGAAAATGGTTACTGGCTTCAAGAATTCTTTTATATAATATTTTATATAATATTTATTTAATTTAATTTATACTGAAGCACTACGATAAAATTTTAATCGTATTTAAAAAACAGAAAATTATTGTAAAAAAAAGAAAGAGATTTCTATCAAAAGAAAGAAAGTGGACAATTAATAATNTTTTTTTTTTTAAATCATTAATTTTATACCTTTTTAAGGTCGGTTATCCTCTTTTCATTTTCATTTATGAAACATTCTTCCATCCCATATTGAGGTGATAGTGGTGATAGTTGAGGTGTTGTAAGAAGTCGCGAAGATTGCATTTGTTGTTGCGAAGGAAAATTTCTCTCAACCTGATGTTGCCTTGAATTCACATTATGATGTGTTGTTATTTGGGAACATTTTGATGCCAGTGAAGGTGGAATCACTAAAGAACACAATGGAGGTTCAATATACGGCTTAGGTTTAACTTTGGTGACCCCCAGTTGTGAGGTATTGGAGGTATTATCAGGTTTAGAGGGTTGGGGATTCAATAGAGCGGATATTGGTGGCAATGAGCACATTGCTTTGACATTCATTGTGTATAAAGGTTATGAAAATGGTTACTGGCTTCAAGAATTCTTTTATATAATATTTTATATAATATTTATTTAATTTAATTTATACTGAAGCACTACGATAAAATTTTAATCGTATTTAAAAAACAGAAAATTATTGTAAAAAAAAGAAAGAGATTTCTATCAAAAGAAAGAAAGTGGACAATTAATAATTTAAAGACATTTTTTTTTCATACACAACTAACCATAAACGATAATTGAAGGATTTAAGTACTGTTGTTCAAAAATATGGTTTCACTGAGATATTATTGTAAAGTAAACAAATTACAGAATCAAATATACATAAAAATTGAGATCTCGCTTCCTTAAAAGAAATTATTGTTTTACCAAATACAAACACAAGTTTTAACATGTCATGTTCTCGTGTGATAAGCTTGATGGCTAAATTCTAATGGGACAGATTTTTCCTTTTTTGAAAGCATTTACCATTCTAAATAAAGTCTTGAAGGGTAACGTAGTTTGATTTGTAGAATAAAGATTGCCGAGAATTTCTCGTTAACATTATTATTTATATTTATGCGTTTTCATTATGCGATATATCAACCTTAAAATAATCAATGTTATTGAGAATATTTATAAACTTCTGTCAATACTATTTTTCAATATCATTTTTCAATACCATTTTTCAATACCATTTTTCAATACCATTTTTCAATACCATTTTTGAGCAAGAAAATTTCTCATCTCTCATGTCTTTGAAATTTTATTTCTCGTTACCAAATATCATCGCTTTTTCAATATAATGTCATTGAATAAAAACAGTAAAAAGTATCTTCCAATTGATCAACAAACAGATTCACGTTCGGAAAAATAATGTCATTATTCCGATTACTACTTGCATTTAACAAATGAATTACCCTCTATGTAAAAACCCGTTTCCCTTTGTTTCATTATTTTTATTTTTCAAGCCAGTCATTAATCTCTTTTCATTGATAACTGAACGTCCTTTATGTAAACAAACAACGAGAAATGTAACAATTCGAATCTTTCCTGCAGATTTATCAATGAGAAAAAAAAAATTGTTATCTAAAATATTGTTCTATCTTCAATGACAAAAGATACGAGGGATGGTGGCCACAATATTTAACTGAACACAAGAAATGCCACATTTACCAAAAATAATTGATATAAATTTATTGCCTTCTGGTTGGTTCAAAAAAAGATCAATAATTTATCTTTGATGTTGTGTGAATCTTTGTTGCTGCTTGTTAATTATAAGCAAGATGTTGTACCGCATGAATCAATAGTGATCTTTAAAAATTAATGTTTAAATTTTTTATAGCATTTAATGACCCCTAAAGGTAAACTATCTCCGCTAACTTGGGAATGGAAGGCGGAAAACATCCTTAACAAAAAAAAAAACCATAAATTTTCTTTCTAATTGTGAAATCAAACATTTTACGTCTAAGAAATTCTCTAAATTCATTACATATCAGTTTCAATTTATATATTTAAAGAACCAATTTTTGAAGATTGATAAACAAAAAATTAACAAACAAATCAATAAAATGTCGTACTACCATGTGCACAGACGATATTCTTGTATAAAAAAGGAAATTATTACCAACAAATTGGTTGATAGGGAGAGGAAACCAATTTGTAATTCTAGATTGTAATGCAGTACGAAATCTTAATTCCCATTATTCATGCAGTGATAGGTGTTCAATAATTGAAATTTGATTGTGCCAATGGTTTTTTTGGACAGAGTTTAGTGCCATTGTTCAATTTTATCTTCTTTCTCGTGCCACTTTCGACTTTTTAATTCGGAGTAAATTGATAAAAATTTCCGCGCCTTTTGCATACGCTTTGTGTTATGTGATAATCAATTACTTTTATGAACCAATCAAAGGGATGACAGTATTAAGAAAAAGAAGAAAATAAACAAATCAAAAGTATAAAGAGAAATCTAGACTGCTTAATTAATAAAGGTTTTCCCCCAAATGGATTATTGAAAGCAAGTTTTTCTTAAAATAGGTTAGTTAATTTTAGAACTTTTAAATAGAATATTCATAAAATTAGAATCCTGTTTGGGATTTACGAAATTATTATGAACCCGATAATATTCACTTATTTTTCTCACATAAACCAGATTCTTCCTAAATCTACAATTTTTCTTTTATCTTGCATCAGGAAAATTCCATATTTATCAGCCAGAACCACGGAACTCGTATAATGGAGGAATGAAGTGCCTTATTCACAACTCTATAAAGGAATTACGTAGTATTGGATTTTCGCATATGTTCTTATAGACTTTTCTGAGCTTAAAAAAAAAAGTCTCATCATATAAAAGTTCAGAAAGAAATGCTTTGTAAATACACAATTAATAAAGAGAATCTTATGTGTATAAAGCAATTTAATTCAGGTAATACTTGTAATCAATGGGTTCATTTCGGCAAGATATAGGTATGCCAGCGTTAGATTATTTGCTTTACTACCAATTTAAAATTTTTAAATGCATGTTTCAAAACATTTGTAAAATTAATGTGTATAACAATTTATTTACAAATCTTTGTAATGATAATTATAAAATAAACTTATAAATCTTAAATGCTCAAACAAATTGAAATTGTGTAAAACTTACGTTCGTTCATTCGTTCGTTCATTTGTCATTCATTTACCTGAAAATAAAAACTACAATAAAGAAAAAAAAAGAGAACCAAAAAATTCTGGCCGGGAAATTTACATAACACTTGGCACTGGTAGAAATGCAGAGGCAACGGATGCTGGCAACGACACTTGATGACAAACACGGACACTAAGGAAACATGGAATATATATATATAATATGTTTTTAAAAGTCTAGCTCTGATATTTAAAAAAAAAAGCAATAACAAAGTTGAGTAGTCATTCTTGAGCATCGTTATCAGTGTGCTCTCATGTTACGTATGATGGATACGCAGCGAAAAAGCTAGAAAACGGATCCATAATAAAAAAACCCGATTTCAAAAATTGAAAAATAACAACAAATTATGATCACCACTAAGGACTCCAATTTTTATGATCAAGTGATTATGTAGATCATACGGTAGAATCGGGACTTTAATTTTCCTGAGAAATAACGAAGAGTAGAAATTATTAAATACGTTTGTTTTTGTTTTTTTTCATATTTTCCGTATTTCTCTTTTATTCTCTTTTCCATCAAATTTTTCGACTTGTACAAGTGTATAAAATTGGTTTTAGTTACTAAATATTATAACCAAGAAAGATGCATTACATGAATAAAATAAGAACAAGAAAATTTTGTGGACTGGTAGAATTAAAACGAGGTTGAGAAATATTTATGATTATTATCAATCAATCCTAATATTTATATAATCTTAATTAAATTTTTCGTTATTCATTATTTCCAGGTGTCATTTTTATAACTGTAGTATCTCTGGTAAATTTAATTCATTAATTATTCAATCACTGTTCTCACTGTTTTTCATTTACAAATATTTACTAATAGCATTTTTTTTTTTTAGCTCAATAAATTATCAGGATTTTTTGGCATACCGGCAATATTTTATGGTGGAGGAATAATTTCAATTGCATCATTCATATATTCAATAGTGACATCAATAGCATTTACATATTTTCTTTATGAGGGTGTTCTAAAGGTAAAAATTTCAGATTTTGTATTTAATTATTTTAATTAATTATTCAATCACTGTTCTCACTGTTTTTCATTTACAAATATTTACTAATAGCATTTTTTTTTTTTAGCTCAATAAATTATCAGGATTTTTTGGCATACCGGCAATATTTTATGGTGGAGGAATAATTTCAATTGCATCATTCATATATTCAATAGTGACATCAATAGCATTTACATATTTTCTTTATGAGGGTGTTCTAAAGGTAAAAATTTCAGATTTTGTATTTAATTATTTTAATTAATTATTTTTTATTTTAATTTAATTATTTTAATTAATTATTTTTTATTTTAATTTATTTTTAATTTAATCAATTCATTTTGATTTAATTAATTAATTATTTTAATTAATTTGATTTTTCATGGATAATCAGGAAGATCCAAAAAAACTTCAAATTTATTCTTTATTTTATTGGGGAGATTTAATAATTAATATTCTTTTTTCATTCACTTTTGAGATGTTATGGTATTTTAAAATGAATCATGTTCCATTGCGTCCAAGTGATAATAACGAAAATAATGATAATAATACTATTTCGACGGAAGGAAATTCTACAACTCCTGCGTGGAAAGTTGAATCAACGATAGCAAATTTAATTTTAGCAGCAGTGACAATTGCGCACGTAAGTAATCAAAAAAATTTTAATTATCACAAATTTGGATTTTGATAAATGAATTCTAAACTAAATTTTATTAATTTTATTAATTTTATTAATTTTATTAATTTTATTCAACAATATGAATCTAAAAGATTTATTTTACTTTCGTAGTTCATACTTATGCACATTGTGTTGTTAAAAGTCGGCACAGTAATAATTCATCATCAATACATTCATCTCCTCGAATTTCTACCTCAAATCTCGCTTTATTGAAATCAGAAAATGGTAGTTCGTCAAGGCATACAACTGTAGAAGATGATTTAGAGTCACAGGAATAAATTAATTTATAAATTATTCATTTTTAATCTCTAATAGATATAGAGTTCTTTACAATATTTTTTATTCAATAAAAAACTTGCATTTTTTTTTATCATAAGTTAATATTATATAAAAGAAGGATTAAAGCAAACAGAATATAAAGGCAAAATTATTATTACAAATAAATATGAGTATTCTTTGCGCGACTATTATTAACATTCACGCGCGTGTTAATATTAAATGATGTATATGAATTCTATTCAACATGTGCGCGTTATGATTGATTACATCATCATATTTATTAAAATTTACATTCTAAAATCAAAATTTATCTGCCTTTACTATTACTGCTATAAAAACAACATTCTTTATCTACCATGGTACCATTCATTGCGAATTTCGACCATAGAAATGGTGTCGGTATTACCATCCAAAGAAAACAATTTATTTTAAGTTATTTCTTTTTATAATACTTTATTGGCACAGTATGAAAGTATATTGAGTACAAATAAATTTAATATTATATAATCTGTTGTGATATTTAAATCAGGTTTTATACATTTATATTTTTTTCTTCAAAAAAATAGTTTTTATAAAAAATGACTACTCAACATAAATAACATAAAGAACTTTCTGAATTTCAACCTGGTGAAATAATAAGTGTTTGAAAATGTGATTTGTCTGAAAGAAATATAAATGAGATATGTACTAAATTATCAAAAAACCACAGCACATGATATTATTTTTACTTATAAAAATGATGGATTAGAGAAAATGCATCCTCAAAGTGATCAACCATCTATTATGACTGACTGAAAGAGATAATAATCATTTAATGTGGGTTCTTAATGAAAATTGTAGAACTAATAATAAAGAACTATGTGAAAATTTTATTTCTTCCACTTCAAAAAATATAAGCTCAATTACTCTTAAAAGATATCTTCATAAAAAATAACATTTATGAAAGAATTTAAGCTAAAAAATCTTTTGTTAATATTGTAAATAAAATGAAAAGGTTAAAATTGGATTAAAATTGGATAAATGAATGGGAAAACATTATTTGAAGGAGATGGGAAAAGACATGTTTGAAGAAATTCTCAAGAAAAATATGATCCAAAATATCTTACTCCAAATTTTAAATCAGGTCAAGAAAGTATAATAGTTTGAAATTGTTTTTAAAATTAGAAGGCAGAATAACAGCATCAATATATAGAAATGTTAGAAAAATATTTAATACCATTTATAATTATAAATAGTTTAGAAAATAGCAATAATTATATTTCAAGATAATGTTCTGTTCCTATTTATATTACAAAAGATACAAAAAATGGAAGGAAAATAATGTTATTATAAGCTTTCCATTGCTTGCACAAAGTCTAGATTTAAATTTTATAGATAAAAAAGTTAGGTTTCCTAGCAAACTTTATAGGAAGAATGGTTCAAACTTGAAAAAGGTAAATATAAAAATCTTGTTGATAGCATTTCAGCTGCTGTTATTGCAAATAAAGAAGTTTCCACAAAATATTAATAATAAGTTATAAAATATTTGTTTTTATAATTAAGTTAAAATTTCCTAATTTTTTATTTTTAAAAAAATCTAAATAAATATCAAAATGTTGTTACATATTAAAGTTTATTTTATACTAATAAATAATAAAAATGATACTAATTAATCTTAAATTTTAAAATATAAAGTGTTTACTGTAAAACTTTCAGGTTAGATTTATTTGTTGAGATTTGAATAAATAATTAATGGTTAATTTTCATATAATAATTTTCAAATGTTTAGGATTTAACAATATCTTTTAAACTCAATTCTTGTTTATTAGATCTAAAACTGTTATAGTAGATGCAATATATTCCAAACTTTTAAATTAAAAAAATTTGAAAATAATTATCACATAAAAGCTTGTAAAAATTATACTAAGTAAACTAAAAGTTAAAAAAATTGAACTTAAAAATAATAAATATTCAAAAATATAAATCTCATTGTCATGTACTTGATATAATTTATAATAAAATCAAATAATTAAAATTTTAATAAATAAAATAATTTTTAAATTATCACTAAAATATAAACATGTGAATATATTTTCTTAAATTCTGATTGGCTAAAATCGCATCATGCGTTGCTTACATAAACAAAGAAATAAAAGGTCTGAAAGTTTTACTATATTTTAAACAACAATGTTAATGATTATTTTTTAAATAGATCTTTTTTATTTATGCCTAAGTAAAGTTCAAATTTTTACTAGATTCTATAAAAATTGGTACTAAGTAAAGTTGTGGATATTGTTCTTGGCTACAAATCGATATAAGATAGTTGGTATCTATTTTTGAATTCAATAAGACTAGTTATCAAAGATTAGATTTTTGATAGCTAAAAAGATTACTCATTGTGTCACAGTTAGAATTTTAAATTTTAATAATTTTCAGTTTGGTTATGGTATCCCACTGTGCCAGCTAAAATGTATACATTGTTAACACTTATATCCAGCGGGAAAAATATTCTATTATTTTTTTGAATAATGATATTAGATTTTATTGTTATCTATATAAAAATTGTTAAAAACATCCAAAATCGTAAAAATTGGCTGGTATTTTATGTATACAAATAGGTTGAGTAGGTGTATATTGATGGAAGAGGATGAACCAGATATTTGATATAAATATACATATTCATCTAGGAAAGAAAAAAAAATAAATAAGTATACATATTATATGTATATAAAAACGCATTTTTCTATTACCTGTAATACTTACAAAGATATACTCGTGATTTATTTTTTGGGACATATTTTTTTAAAATTCGCATGGAATTTCTTCATAATTTAATTTGATCGTTTTTGGTCCTCTGGAAAATTCGTTGCTTGATATTTCCCTTTTGTTTTTAATTCAATCCTAGATTAAAATAAAGTGTAATAATGAAATAAACAATGAAGATAAAAATAATGTAAAGAATTGATAAATATATAAATAAACACTTACAAATGTGTTAATATTTGCTGAGCAATATCATGTTCTTCCTGATACGATGGATAAAGTTTCCCACGAACAAAAGATTTTTGGACAATAGTTGGGATATTGTTTCTATTACACATATCTTCGTTAAATTGATTTATATACTGCGTAAATTCAATAGTCGGTTCATAATTTTTTTTCTGATGATATTCTCAAGCCAGGTAATTTGATCCTTATCCAAAGATTTTTTGATTTTATTATATATTTTATCATCCGAATCTAAAATCCTATTAAGGTATATTGATTACATGTTTTCCCAGATTGCGTGTCTTTTTTTTTTTTTTGTCGTGCAATCAAAGTTACCAGTAATTTATCACTTTCATCCTAGAAGATAAAGTATAAGTGTAATTACGATATAATATAAAAAAATAGAAAATTCCTTCGTTTTGTTCTATATCAATATCCGAATCATGCTACTTCACTTAATATAGATGTGACAGTGATGTAGTGTATCTTTCATTAGTGTCTTTTCGGTTTTTTTTTGGATGACATTTTCTTTCTTGGAATCATCATCCTAAAGTATTAAATGAAAAATGATTAGCTCTTCGAACTCATAACTCTTTAATTAAAAATACGCATCCGTACCTTTTCCTTGAAGATTCCGGTATTTCCATTTACAGTTCTAGTTCCAAAACACCGGTGAATCTTTTTATAAGATCGCCCCTTACCCCACACCTTTTGTCAGATGACAATCTTATTGACTACCCTAGAGTGATAATTGGCAGTGTTCTTGAACTAACGTGTCCCGATTCACCTCCATCCCCGCCAAATCAGCTAGCAGCCTATGAACAACAGACAACCTAGCAAGCCACCTGCGTGCCGTAACGAACAACCTAGCAAGCCAACCTGCGTGCCTTAGCGAACAACCTAGCTATGCTATCAATTCATGACCACATTTAATGTAAAAAACTCTAAACTAGCTTCCGAGCAACTTTTGTACTCTTTCACGCCTGTAATCTCTTTAACTATTAGCAGAACCTTGATATAACTATCTATCTTTAGCTCGAACTGTTCTACTTCACATTCGTATAAAGAATATAAAGAATCTAATATGTCCCTTTTTTTTTTTAAGTGTACGTTTTATTCTACACGAGATAAAATGATAAAATCGGAATTTGACAATCAGATTATCGTATCAGATTTTTGTGCTTTTCGATCGTGATATTTCGTCATATCGTCAGATGACTTGATAATAAATATTTGGGATATGCATAAAATGAAAGGATAATAATATTTTACAGATTCATTATCATATCAACTGGAATTCCGAACTTTATTACAAAAAAAATATAATAATATATAATAATAGTAATCTCATTGACGATGCTGAAAATAGCTTGTCCAATATTCAATATTCAGAAGGAGTTAAAAAATTTGTTTTGGCGTACATTCATAATGTATGTAATATATCTTTTTAGTAAAAGAATAAATTAAAAATAATAATAATAGTAAAAAGAATAATGCAAAAATGTCATTGGATATTAAATAATAACAATGGTTAATGAACCTTTTATGCCCGAAAACTATCTCGGCAATTTGCGTAAATGATGATAAGAAAACAAAAGGTCGTTATGATGTAAGAGGTGATAAATAATATGAATTTTTATTTGTTGAAAAATTCCTCGTGTATGATTATGACCTAATTCATTACAAAAAAGTCATTTTTTATTGTTGTTCGATAATTATGTTTTACCACGAACAATGACGCGTAAATTTGTTATTATTTCAAACATTTCCTTTTTAATTACGAGTTCATAATTCTATTTATTTGTTTCTGTATTTATTCATGCTTATTATTATTTGCTCATACTTACGGAATAATCAAAATGTAATATTTATTAAAGTTTATACAATGTAAACAATATCCTAGAACTTTCCTTGTCCTCTAATGTTTGTAGTACAATTATTTTCGACAGCCTTATCACAGGACCTTCTCTTTCATCTCTTTTCTTTTCTCCTTTTACAATTATGTCTTACGGATCTTTAGCAGGATCGTGTAAATTTAATTTAATTTAAAAAAAAAATAATGGGGAATTATATTATTCGAAATAACAATGAAACTACATTAAAATGTGTTATCAGTGTTATTTGAGACTTTTTTGCATAATAAATTGATTTGATGATTTTCCTGCGAATTATATGCATGCGCGTACGTCCAATTCTTTCAATATATTCCTTTAACAAATGTACTTTGAAGCTGCATTGCATATAATCATTTATTATTAACCCTTTATTATTATTATTAAAATTCAATTTGATGATTTTGACTGATTTATTTTATCTTATTATTATTACTATTATTATTACTATTATTATTACTATTATTATTACTATTATTATTACTATTATTATTACTATTATTACTATCATTATTGTTTCTTTTTTACTTTAAAAATTTTGTATTCTATTTCATAAAAATTTCTTGCTGGTCCTAAAAAAGGATTCCGAAGACATTGTAAGTATTTGAAAATTGTAACAATACCCAGAATATACTTGGAAATTGACATTGTATGCTCTAGACGCATTACAGAACAGAAATTGGAATCGCATTAAAAAGGATAGTTTATTATTATTTCAGAAGATTGCTTTTGCATTTATTCCTGTAAATATTGGTCAGTTAAAAAAATAATTAATCAGAAATTAATAATAAAACAATAGATTTTTTTTTTTTTTTTATAATATATAAAAATCGGCTGAACTAAAAAAAGTGTGGCTAAGAACGCGTTAGAATAAAGAATATACCGTAATAGGGTTTTGAATAAATATTATTATATTATGGCAAATATTTTTTCCGAAATTTGTTTCACCTTAGAATTATTAAAAAAAAAATAAAATAAAATAAAATATATGAAAAAAATGTGTTTTATCTACCCCACAATTTTTCCTTATTAAAAAAAACTGTATATTAGTTTAAACGACATTTTGATCGTTGCGTTGACCAAAGCTTAATAATATTCCTTTTTTTTTTTTAATTATCGATAGATGTATGGAGTAGATGTGGGGAGTTANTTGGAAATTGACATTGTATGCTCTAGACGCATTACAGAACAGAAATTGGAATCGCATTAAAAAGGATAGTTTATTATTATTTCAGAAGATTGCTTTTGCATTTATTCCTGTAAATATTGGTCAGTTAAAAAAATAATTAATCAGAAATTAATAATAAAACAATAGATTTTTTTTTTTTTTTTATAATATATAAAAATCGGCTGAACTAAAAAAAGTGTGGCTAAGAACGCGTTAGAATAAAGAATATACCGTAATAGGGTTTTGAATAAATATTATTATATTATGGCAAATATTTTTTCCGAAATTTGTTTCACCTTAGAATTATTAAAAAAAAAATAAAATAAAATAAAATATATGAAAAAAATGTGTTTTATCTACCCCACAATTTTTCCTTATTAAAAAAAACTGTATATTAGTTTAAACGACATTTTGATCGTTGCGTTGACCAAAGCTTAATAATATTCCTTTTTTTTTTTTAATTATCGATAGATGTATGGAGTAGATGTGGGGAGTTATTGATGTAGAGTTTAATATAAAAAAAACGCGCTGAAATTCTTGTTAATGTATGAATAGAATTTACACAATACACAGAATATAAAATATAAAGAATAAACCGGTTTGATATATATTGTATATGTATATGCATATATTTTTGGCAAAAATTATGACAATTTGCATAATATGCTAAAAGAACAATTTGAAGCCAATTTCGGTAAAATAAAAAAAAAACAATAATAAAATCAAAAGAAATTTATCAGGTTCGTTCAAATATATAAACCCCAAGAATCTTACGTCCTAAAAGACTTTATGATTTCCATAACTTACGTATTTTATTTTAACGTCGAAAATTTTGGGAATAAATAACTAATTTCTTGTTATTTATTTCTTCCCAAATCATATTTTTTCTATCAAATTTATCATCATTGATAGAAAAAATATGATATGATTTTAAAAAATAGCTCCTAAATTCTCTCCTCTTCATGTTTATTCTCTTTTAATTATCTCTTTTCTTTTAAAAATGATTAAATAAATTTTGTATACCACAATATAAATCGACGACATTTACTAAACGAATGATTTTTACCCGATTAAATATATTTTTATATATATCTCTCTTATATCGCCTACATTTTTTTTTTCATTTTTTACATTGAGAATTCAATAATTTCCTATTAGTTTGGCATTCTTTTAAATACTATTCTTTCCCAGAATGAATTTAACTCTTTTTTTTTACCTAAGATGAACTTTAACAACTTTATTAATGTTTGTGCACGATAGAATTCGAGCCAATATCAATAGTAATCTTATATATCTAAAGTAATAATATTAAAAAACTCGACAAAGTTATAATATTTCAAAATTCAATTTAAAATTTAAAATCTATAAATACTGTAAATACCAATTTCTAAAATTTAAACTATATATAAATTCCTCTTCTAAATTTAAGCCACTTAACAAAAAATTTGCAACTTTCTTCCTAAAAAATTATAAATACAAATTTCTTTTGTAAAAAATTAACGACAATAACAACAACAAAACAACAACAACAACAAAACAATAACAACAACAACAACAACAACAATAAACTAAATTTTCAAGAA
Organism: Diversispora epigaea; assembly: GCA_003547095.1. Taxonomy (NCBI): domain Eukaryota; kingdom Fungi; phylum Glomeromycota; class Glomeromycetes; order Diversisporales; family Diversisporaceae; genus Diversispora; species Diversispora epigaea. The sequence continues at coordinate 127,117 of PQFF01000040.1, forward strand.
GAAACGAAAATGCCATTTCAAAACCGCACAAATATCGTCGTCATATTCTCAATTATTCATCGATTAATCAATCATCTCGCACACAAATCATAATGGTATACAAAATCAAACAACATTTGATGATGACAGAGCTATTTCAACCTTGAGTTATGGAATCATCAATAAAAAAACGTAATTATGCGTAATAATGTTAAAAAAAAAAATTTCAGTATTTTCTAATGATTTTATTGACTTTTTTTTTAAGTGGAGAATAAAAATGAAAACGTATTATTTATTATTATTCTCTACTTCAATACCTTCCACATTCAAAATTCATATTATTATATATATCGTGTAAATAGTATTTTTTAGAAAAGAGATAAATATTAGAAGAGAACAGTTTTGGTTATCTATATAGAATTCATTTATTATTATTATTTGCTTTTAGATTATTATATAGTATCATATTTTATTTTATTTTTTGCCTAATGGGTGTAGTAAGGACATTTTTATCACAAACGTTATTTCCTGTTGGTTGAGGAAAAATTATTCTTTTTTACTATTTCCAATTTTTTTTACTACTACCACCTTTATTATTTCGACGAACCATCTCAATATAACCAATAGATTATAGAGGACTTTAGGAGTCAGTCATCATCTACAAAGAAATTCTGTACTTTTTCTTTTTTTTTTTTATGGAACTTTATTATTATACTTTTTTACTTTAGAAACTCTCAACTAAAAATTTGCGATGCTTTTTTATTTTTAAACATTTTATTTTAAATTTATTTTTTCCTCTTTTTTTATTTTATTTTTATTTTATTTTTATTTTATTTTTATTTTATTTTTATTTTTACTGGATGTAAAAGAGTAATAATTCTAAAGTTCCTTTTTCCACTTTTTCGCGTAATTTTATTTCTCGATTGTTTTTTTTAACATTCTCGCTCGATTTTAAGTACAGAATTTTCTTTTCTTTTTTTTTTTTTCTTGTGACATATTAAAATTTTTTTTTTTGTAAATTTTTTTTTCAGTTATATTATCAACGAATGAACATTTTATTTTTCTTTTTAAAAAATGAACTTTATTATTTCTTTTAATTTCTTTTTTTTTTCCGTTTTTTTTTT
>PQFF01000040.1:128387-157596 GCA_003547095.1 Diversispora epigaea
TTTTTTTTTTTTTCTTGTGACATATTAAAATTTTTTTTTTTGTAAATTTTTTTTTCAGTTATATTATCAACGAATGAACATTTTATTTTTCTTTTTAAAAAATGAACTTTATTATTTCTTTTAATTTCTTTTTTTTTTCCGTTTTTTTTTTATATTTTATGGACTCTTATTAGTGCAGATAGGTTTCAATCGAAAATCATTTTTCTTTAAATGATTTAATTATTAGTTTATCAAAATCTTTATCTATTAACTTGTTCTTCATAGAGTAAATTATCAGTCAATCAACCAATCGTACCTAGTTTAGTCCACTTTTAAAATAGAAATTCGAAATCGTTTTTTTATCTTTATCAATCGAAAAATAGAGAAATTTTTGTGGGAAATCGCTGATCAATGAATTTTACGCTTTTTTTTTCGTGTTAAATATTTTGTAAATACTAAAAAATAAAGTTCAAAAATTAAAACAAATCACATGTTTTCAATTTCCATAGTGTTTTTTTTGCAGTGCAATAAAAAACTAATAGTGAAATCATTTTGTCAGCTGTCTTAAAAAAAAAAAAAATCCATGTTAGGCTATTTGGCTGGCTCATTTTTGATATAAATTTGTCCCCAAAAATTTTTGGATTTTTTCAATTCATCTTTCGAAAGAAAAAAAAAATTTTTTTTTAATAATAAATAAAAAAAATAAAAAATGTCCACCAAAGCGCAAAATTGTAATTGTGATGATACGTGTAATTGTGGAAATACAACTACGGAAACCTGCACTTGCCCTAAAGACCACACTAAAGATACTAGTAACACTTCTACCACGAAAGGTGAAACAATGGCATGTGGAAATTCGTGAGTATCTTCAGTTTAAAAATATTATTTTTTTTCTAAAAAATGAATTTTTCTACATACATAATGTGTATTATGCTTTATTAGTTCTTGTACTTGCACTCAAGGAAAATGTGGTTGCGCTGTGAACGCGTGCAATTGCGGGAAATAACATTTTATAATTGAACGATTTTATGATTTTTGAGATAGTATAACTTTTTACATATCTTTCTTTCAATTTTTATCTTCGTGTGATATTTTCATTGGTTCTAAATAAGAAGTTTCTAGTTTGTTCTTTAACTTTTTTATACTTATATTCTTTTGGTTCTAAAATAAATGTATAGAATTTACTGTTACACTTGATCTGCATTAAAATAAATGAATAAAAATACATAGATAATTAACTTGTTTATAATCAGGATTTTTCTGTTATAATAAATAAATAAAATATTATTATAAAATTACTTTATTATCTATTATTATTATTATTATTATTATCATCTAACTGTTAAATAATCTAGAATATAATTTATCATGTCTACCCTGTAAAATATCTAATAAAGGATTTGTTTGAACGGCTTGATTTGAATGTAATTTACACGTTTTTGCCAAAGAATTTTCTACATATACTTGACATTCAGTTAACATTCTTTGAGCATAATATGGACCAACAATATTTAATCTTACAGCTGCACTTAAATTTGCTCGTGCATATAAGAAAAGGTATAGATGTTGGGTACGTTCTAATGTGTGTTTAAAAATTAATAAATAAATAAATTTAAATTTAAAGTAAAAAGAGATATATATATATATTATATGTCTTACCTATAGAAATTCCCAGACATTTTGTTACCAACCCAAAACATACAGGTAAATGCCCATAAGAAGTTTCTTTTCTGATACGTAATTTAAATTTCTCCACTATCAAATTCCATTTATTTCTATTATCAATATTATTACTGTTACTACTTTGATTATTATTATTATTATTATTATTATTATTATTATTATTATTATTATTATTATTATTATTATTATCACGATTATTATTAGTAGAAAAATTATTTTCACCAAATGATTTACTAAATAATGTCAACATCGCAACACCTTGAGCTTTTGAAGCACGTTTTGTAATTTGGTTACTTGTACATGCTTCATATAAATTATCAAGTTCTATTATTTTCTCAAAGATTTCGAATTGTTTATTATCATTATCGTTGTCATCATAATTGTTATCTTTATTATCTTTATCATTATTATCATCATTTCCAAATTTTATTGTATTCCAAGTATCAGTAACAAAAGATAAAGAGGAATATGCATAGTTATCAATACTTGATTCTAAAAAAATTGATAATGAATTGATATCTGTAACATGACCTCCTTGTATGGCAGATTCTAGCCCCGAAGAGGCTACAAATCCACCAGTAGGTAATGCCGAATCTGCAAATTGCCATAATAACCAATCTTCTCTATTGGAATCTAATATTGAATTGTTCATAATTTTATTGAGAATAAAATAAAAAACATATATTAAAAAAAATTTGGAAATCCTTTTTTATCTATTTGTCGATAGTGTAACCAAATGAAATTACTACACACGTGAAATTCGTCTCGATCAAAAATATTTTCCCACTGAAATTAATTAATGCTATAAACAATTAGTAAGGGAAAATTTTTTACACCATGATTCAAGTTCTATTCTGACGATCCCTACCATTCTTTCTATGATAAAAGGATGAGATAATGCCGAATTTCATGGAAATTTATCGTATGTTCATCGCACGACGCCTTAATACCCCAGTATTCATTTTATATACATCGAAATTACTATAATAGTAAACTTTTTAAAAAATTTTCCCATAATATATATTTTGATTTTCAACTGTAAAAAATTCTTATAAATCATTCCATCATTCCATGAAAAAATCAAAATAAAATGGTACCAACAAATATTACTATTCAAAATTTCCCGAATTCATTTACATCATCATCACTTTCTTCTTCATCATCATTACTGACATCGACGGCAACAACAACACCACCACCCACGACAATTTCTAAATCTTTTTATATTCCTACTTCACCATTACTTAATTCACCATCACTTAATTCACCATCACTTAATTCACCATCACTTAATTCACCATCACTTAATTCACCATCACTTAATTCACCATCACCACCACAAAAATTTTCACGTTTTATTAATTACAATAACATGAAATATCAAGAAATGCCATCAAATACTGATACCAATAATACTCTTGGTTACGAAATTGTAAATAAATTAAACGATTTTAAGGAAGAAAAAGGTAATAAGAATAAAAGTGATTTACCTTTCTGGAAAAAGTGGCAAAAGAAATTTCAAGAAGAGCAATATCACCAGTATCGCCAGTATCACCGAGGAGATATTGTATTGGTGTTATAATTAACAATGAATTATTTAATTTGTAAAGAAAGAAAGTTAGAATAGGAAAAAAGATTTTGTTTTCTGTATTGAATTTTTTTCTCTTGTATTTAGTTTTTTTTTATATTGTTTTTCTGTATTGTATTGAATTCATTATTTTCTGTATTTAACTTTTTTATTTTCTGTATTGAATTCTTTATTTCCTGTATTTAATTTTTTTATTTCTTCTGTATTGAATTCTTTATTTCCCGTATTTAGTTTTTAATTTCTGTATTTAGTTATTTATTTTTCCATATTGAATTCTTATGTTTAATTTAAACATAATAGTTAAACTCGTCATTATAAATATGGGTTAATTTGTTGTGATGTGAATAAATGCTATTTTCTATTTTCTTAAATAATCATGATAATCGTTTCTGTTGATCATTTTATTTACCTCGCATTTTTTTTTTCCAAATATGATATTTTTGATAGTCACTTTTGTTATGGTCTTACGAGTTTGTTTACCATTTTATAGATCATAACATAACATTTGCATACATTCTATAAAATATTATGTAAGATATTTACATTGCTCGATTGTATCTACCATAATATTTATATCTTTTTTTTTTTTTGTATTTATCCAATCACGTATTTTAATTCTCGTTTTGAATGATATAACTTATAATAGATGCCCCTTCAATAAAAAAGATGCATGAGAATGAAGGATAAAATGAGAAAAACAAGTAATGCAAAAGTGACTAAAATGGCATCACAGATGATGAACTGGGTAACTACGTGTTACAAACGTGATACTGACTAACCATGTGAAAAGCAAAAATAATAAATCGTACACCCATTTTTATTCATTTTATTAAAAAAAAAAATTATATACAATTTTTAAAATAAGAGTTTTATGGTTGTTCTGATGGTTCTGATTGTTCGACTTCCATAGGAGCAGTTACATCCGTACTATCTAACATTTCTTCCAAGGGTTTACACTCCTATAAAAAACAAATAAAGAGGCACGCACAGATTAATTAAAATTATAAAACATATATATATACATTTATTTATTTGTTTATTTATTTACTTGAATAAAATTTCCAAATATCTTACCGTTATAAATTTTGCGAATTCTCGATTTACGTTATTAATTTTGGTTTTTTTAGCAGCAATTCGCTCTGAAGTTTCTCTTTTTCGTTTCAGTTTATTATTAACTTCTTCTTTCAATCTATCACCAAAAAAGAAAACTAAATTAAAATTGACATTCACAAAAAAAAATAATAAAAACCACTAATAAAAATAATAAATAATAATTCGGTTATTTTACCTCATGCGTTCTTCTTTTTCAAAGTTTAACCTTTGAAGCATAAGATGATGTTGTTTCTGCTTTTCAGTTGCTCCGCCGTCTGGGAGTGGTTTGGTTAACCTTTCCGGAGCTCTTGCAAAGAACTCTTCTTCTGGTATCAATGCTATCTTTTGATATTTTGATCTATTGAATTGAATTGAAAATTTCAATTTTTTTTTTTGAAAAATTCAGATATAATATTATTAAAAAAAAATTACAAACCTAAAAGATTTACATCTTCGAATTTCTCTTTCAAGAAAAGATTTCATATAGTTAAGGTCTTGTAATTGTAAGTGGATTCGATCCATTGATAATTTTGCTTCTTGAGTGCTTAACTTATCCGCAGCTTTTTCTAAGTTAGCTTTACGATTTAATGACCGAAGTTGAACAAATGACCGAGTAAGTTGTTGCTTTATAGGTTGAATGAGATTTTCTGTAGATGTTCCATTTGCCAAAGTTGATCCGGACTGTTTAAAAGAATAATTTTTTTTAAAAAAAAAAAATTAAATTCAGGTGTTATTAAACCGCATTATGTTGCGAATGAGTAAAAAGAAATAAAATAAAAAATAGTTTATTATAAAACCTACCTTCTCGGATCTTTGCAGAACATCGGAAGAAAGTTTTTTGATAGTAGTACATTTATCACCAAGTTCAACTAGGTGTGATAAAGTTGGAGCAATGTCCAAATCTTTATTATCAAAAGTACCGTTTGTTCCTTGTTGATTCATTGTTTCAGAGTTTAAAGTAAAGTTTTAATGTTTTCGTTATGGTCCCTATATTTTAACGTTTTTTTTTTTTTTNTAAAAGATTTACATCTTCGAATTTCTCTTTCAAGAAAAGATTTCATATAGTTAAGGTCTTGTAATTGTAAGTGGATTCGATCCATTGATAATTTTGCTTCTTGAGTGCTTAACTTATCCGCAGCTTTTTCTAAGTTAGCTTTACGATTTAATGACCGAAGTTGAACAAATGACCGAGTAAGTTGTTGCTTTATAGGTTGAATGAGATTTTCTGTAGATGTTCCATTTGCCAAAGTTGATCCGGACTGTTTAAAAGAATAATTTTTTTTAAAAAAAAAAAATTAAATTCAGGTGTTATTAAACCGCATTATGTTGCGAATGAGTAAAAAGAAATAAAATAAAAAATAGTTTATTATAAAACCTACCTTCTCGGATCTTTGCAGAACATCGGAAGAAAGTTTTTTGATAGTAGTACATTTATCACCAAGTTCAACTAGGTGTGATAAAGTTGGAGCAATGTCCAAATCTTTATTATCAAAAGTACCGTTTGTTCCTTGTTGATTCATTGTTTCAGAGTTTAAAGTAAAGTTTTAATGTTTTCGTTATGGTCCCTATATTTTAACGTTTTTTTTTTTTTTATAGAAAAAAAGATATATTTATACACATAAATATAAATAATGTTATAATTCAATTATAAATGCATACTTTGTAACTTTTCTCACCAGAAAGAAATTATTAGAAATTATCAGAAATTATAAGAAATTGAAATATGAACAAATAATATTAAAAAGAACCAAATAATATTAAGTTTGGATAGCGAACAAGTATTAAATTTAACGAGAAAATTGGGGAAAAGCTCTCGATAAGAAAAAAACACTTGAAAAAAGGGGAGTAAATATTGAAAAAAAAATTTTCAGCCACAGACACATATGCCGTATTACATATTACCTCGATCCCTAATTTAAAGTTTTAATTCACATGATTTCAATTTTAGCATTAGGCAATGGTGCATAGATGTCATCAAAGATATAATATCGATTACAAATAATTCAATGGATCAATATTGGAATTATTCAAGTTTTAAGTTTACTCTATAATGTTGATACATTGAAATATAATATTCTAATAATAATTAATAATAATAATAATTATTAATAATAATAATTAATAATAATAATAATAATAATAATAATAATAAATAATAAATAAAAATTTTCTAAATTTAAAATTATTTAAATTATTTGTTATTATAACCATTTGGATGAGATTGATGATATTTCCAAGCAGTTTTAACAATATCTTCAATTGTATTATATTTTCTCTTCCAACCAAGAATTTTTTCTGCTCTTTCCGATCCAGCAATTAATATGGCAGGATCACCAGCTCTAGGTTCTTCAATTATTTCAGGAATAGGATGCCCAGTAATTTTTCTAGAAGCCTCAATTACTTCTTTAACTGTATATCCCTCACCTGAACCTAAATTAAATTTATTAGATTTATTCTCTCTTACAAGATATTCTAATGCTTTTATGTGAGCAGTTGCTAGATCAGTTACATGTACATAATCTCTAACACAAGTTCCATCCTTAGTATCATATTTATCACCATAAATTTTAATTTTCTCTCTTTTACCAAGAGCCACTTGAAGAATGACTGGTATTAAATGAGTTTCGGGATCATGGTCTTCACCAATTTTTCCACTTTCATGAGCACCACAAGCATTAAAATATCTAAGACAAACGTATTTGATTCCATGAGCATCTTCAGTCCAAGCGAGAATCTTTTCAACAGTAAGTTTGGTATCCCCATAAGGATTAATGGGTTTTGTAGGAGAATCATCTGGTATTGGAGTTTCTTCGGGATTTCCAAAAATAGCGGCGGTGGAAGAAAAAATAAAATATTTGACATTATGTTTTTTCATTGCTTGTAATAAATAAATTGTGCCAACCACATTGTTTTCGTAATAACCCAAAGGATCGGTAACACTTTCACCTACAGCAATAGAAGCACAGAAGTGCATCACGGCCTCTGGTTTATGTTTAGTGAAGACACGTTCTAAAGCTCCTTTATCACAAATATCGGCATTCTCAAATGTAATACCAGCAGGAATCGATTCCACATGACCTTTGGAAAGATTGTCAATAATAATAATTTCGTATTGGGATAGGGTTGAAAGTTCATGAACAAGATGAGAACCAATATAACCGGCACCTCCACAAATAAAAACTTTCATATTAAATAAAAATATTGTAAATTTTGACAAAGTTGTTGACAAAGAACAACTTAAATAAATTAACAATGAACAATGGTAATACCAAATTAGTGTAAAGTAATAAAATAGGTAATAATAATAATACACACATGTTACAGATGTAACAAACAAGCCACGTTTTAATTAATTTTTGATCGGATCTGATTATCTAAAAATATTCAATAATATTACAATCTTTTCTCGCACGTAAACGAAATGTCACACAATCGCTCAAATAATGCCGAACGATTAGAACAATTAAGAACCCGAGTTAAGATAGATCGGGATGGAGTGAACAGCGTATATATATATAAACATATATATTATAAATTTACATTAAGTAAATTATTTCAAATAAATTATGAGACACTTTTTGAAAACTGTATCGCATTTAGATTTCTTCAAGCGATTTTCCCTTTCATAGTTCTAATGTATATCCAGAATTTGATTCGATTGAGATTTTTCGAAAGGTAATTAATAATAGATAAATAATTATTTGTAAATATATATATATATATATATATTTTTTAACTAAATGAATTAAACTCGAACTTATTATTATTATTTTTGAAAGAAATTGAAAATCAAAGTGATTAAAAAATCCCAATTTGAAATGGAATTTGATCTGATTGGAGTAGATGCGGCAATTGCAAATGCATTAAGGCGTGTCATGATTGCGGAGGTTTGTAAATTTTTTTTTTTTTAATTTTATTAAAAAAAATATAAAAAATAAAATCACATCAAAAAAAAACATATATACAGGTACCAACGATGGCAATCGAAAAAGTATATATTTATGACAATACATCAATTATACAAGATGAAGTACTTGCTCATCGCCTAGGATTAATTCCCATTAAAGTTGATCCAGATTTATTTTATTTTAAACACGGTATATATTTTTTAACTAAATGAATTAAACTCGAACTTATTATTATTATTTTTGAAAGAAATTGAAAATCAAAGTGATTAAAAAATCCCAATTTGAAATGGAATTTGATCTGATTGGAGTAGATGCGGCAATTGCAAATGCATTAAGGCGTGTCATGATTGCGGAGGTTTGTAAATTTTTTTTTTTTTAATTTTATTAAAAAAAATATAAAAAATAAAATCACATCAAAAAAAAACATATATACAGGTACCAACGATGGCAATCGAAAAAGTATATATTTATGACAATACATCAATTATACAAGATGAAGTACTTGCTCATCGCCTAGGATTAATTCCCATTAAAGTTGATCCAGATTTATTTTATTTTAAACACGGTATATATTTTTTTATTTAAATATTTAATATTATTCATTATTTATATTTATTTATTCATTCATTATTTATATTTATTTATTTATTCATAATTTATATTTATTTATTCATTATTTATTCATTTTTTGTTTTTAAATAGAAAATGAGAGACCAACAGATATGAACACAATAGTATTTAAAATAAATCATGAGTGTCGTTACAATCCGAGAGCGCGTGAAGATGAAAGTGATCCAAAGCAACTATATATTGGACATAATCGTAAATATTAAATATTGCAAATTTTTCAATCTTTCATAATATCAATTCATCATTTTATTATTATTATTATTATTAATTAATTAATTAATTAATTAAAAAAAATTTTCATATTTTTTTTTTCAAAGTTTTATCATCTTCATTAATTTGGGATCCCAAAGGTGAACAAGCCGAACGATTTACTGATAATCCAATAAAACCGGTTCATGATGATATTTTAATTGCCCAAATGAGACCCGGACAGGTGACGATAATTAGTTAATTAATAAATAAATAACCAATAAATTTTATTTAATAACTTATCATTCATTTGGTTATCATTTTATTATCATTTTATTATTATAGAGGATGGAATTAGAAGCACATTGTGAAAAAGGAATTGGCAAGGAACATGCAAAGTGGTCACCAGTTGGTAATTATCATTTTAATATAAATATGATTATTTTTAATTAATTATATATTTTAATTAATTATATATTTGTGTGTAAAATAGCAACTGCAACATACCGTTTAATGCCAGAAATTATTGTAAAAGAAGAAATTACTGGAGATTTGGCTGATAAATTTGCAGCATGTTTCTCCAAAGGTGTTATTGATGTTGTGGAGAAAGAAAGTAATATTCTTATTTAATTTATTAATTAATTAATTTCATTATATTATTATTTTTATTATTTTTGTTACGCATTCTTTTTAATATTAAAAATTAATATATTATTAATAATCAATAAATAAATAGTAAATGATGAAATGGTAAAAACAGCCAAAGTAGTTAATCCACGACTTGACACAGTTAGTCGAGAAGTTTTGCGTCACAAGGAATTTGATAATAAAGTTGAACTTACAAGAATAAGGGACCATTTTATTTGTAAGAATTATTTTCTTTTGTAAATTATTATTTTTGTAATTTCTAATTCTAATGTGAATTCTAATTTCTTTCTATTCTATTCCAATTAAATTTGAATTCTAATTATAACTTGATAATTTTATTATAATAATAATAACAACAACAATAACAATAATAATAATAATAGACACAGTTGAATCTACGGGTATTTTGGAATCAGAAAGAATTTTCATTGATGCTATACATATTATGCAAACAAAATGTTCCAGACTTTTACTTGCATTAGAAAATAAATTAAAAGAATTAGAGGATGAACGAAATATGATGTCTTTAGATGATGTATAGGAATTGTTTTAATTAAATATTTTTATTTTATTATTTCCAATATCATTTCCAATATTATTTCCAATATTATATCCAACATTATATCCAATATTATTTCCAATATTATTTCCAATATTATTTCCAATATTATTTCCAATAATTATTGTATCTAATTTATATCCATTCAGTTGAGGTGGATTTTTTCATTATTTGTTCATTAGAAGATACCTTCGTTTCTATAGAAGGCGATTTTGGAGATTGTGATTTACTTGATGATTGTATGTCATTTGTTGTCTCTGTGTTTCTAAATGAAGTTCCAAATGCTATTTCAGGAAAAAAAATTTTTATTTTATTCATTATTATTTTAGCAAAGAAAGACTTTAAAATAAAAACAAATAAAAAAAGAAACAATTTACCATAATTTTTTATAACATAATCATCATCAGACATTTCGGTGATAGGATTACAAAATTTTTTATAAGCCAAAATATCTCGTTCAACACTTTCCTCATTTTCTTCAATTTCCATATATTTCACATCTTTCAAACGTCGAATAATATCTTCAAGTTTAGTAATTTTCATATTTATCACATCTTGATATTCTTGATAACTCATTTTTGACCATAATAAATGTAAAGTGAATGAACCAAAAAATGTCCAAAGTAAATATTGAGATAAATGTGGATACATTTTTTTCATGGTTATTTTTGGAAAATTCCTAACTTCACCACCAGTAGAAGAAGCAGCTATAGTAGCAGCCGCAATTGATGATTTAGGATTTTTTATCATTTGTTGAGAAGATGAAGTAAAAATATATCTAAAGGATATTGTCTTCACCGTTCGCCGTAAAAAATTGAAAGTCGTCATTGTCAATCACGTTCGATTACGTAGATCCGATATCAAAAAACAAATTAATAAATTTCATGCAATGTTGCACATAGATGATAATAACCAATGAGGAAGAATTTTCTCTCAATTAAATTTTCGTGAGGAAAGAAGGAAGAGAAAAAAGGAGCAAACAAATTAATTGTATTATTTACTTTTCAATTCATTTTTTTCCATTACAAAAATTGCAACAATAATTTTATCATTTTATAAGGGAGTTCTTTCTCTCAAAAGTGACAAAATAAAAATAAAAAATAAATCCAATGGATATATTTTTGTGAAACAATTGTGAACAATACAGAGAATTCTTGAAAATTTTCAAGATACTTTATGTAAATTCACTCCAAAGATGGAAATTTCTAAAAAAAAATTTTACTAATTTTTTTTTTGGAATTTTTTGTTCAGAAAAATATTGAAGGCAAATATTGAAGGCAAATATTGAAGGAAATATTGAAGGCAAATATTGAAGAAAATATTGAAGGCAAATATTGAAGGCAAATATTTGAGCTGGATAACAAGTATCAATCACTGTATTACAGTTTGTTATTAATTACTCTGAAATGCACTGAAATTATATAATTTCTGATTTTAGATTCATTATCTGGTTGAAGTCATGTGCATATCTTAAAGTATAAATCAATTTATACAGGTAAAACTGTAAATGGTTGAATAATTCTAAAATTAATAAATATTAAAAACCTCAATGGTTAATTATAATAACTTTTTTAATTAGAGTTCAATTCTGGAGAGGGAGTATAAAAAACAGTCAAATGCCAAATGTTAAATTTCAAGCAAAATTTGAGTAACATGTATAATTTTAACATGAGAAAATAGTAACAATATAGAACTCATTTGTTATGTATATCTAAATTTATACAAATGAAACTGTGAATAGCTTATTAAATAAGTTATAATAATTCTAGAATTAATATATACTAAAAATCTCAACTTTTAGAAGAGATATATTTATTAAATAAAAAGTCAATAGTCTACAAATTTATTTGCTCTTCTTATGGAAGTATTTTTCTTTGTTTTTTGGATTCCTAATTTTAAATATGAAGCTGAATCAATATAAATTAGACAAAAGGTTTGACAAAATCTTTTTATACTTACCTCTGATTGATTATTAGTTATTTCATCATTTTTTTTTTATTTCATTGCTCTTTCAGATTTCTTTTTATTAACATAATCTTTATACTTTGTTTAATGAATTTCCAATATACGTCTCCCTTGTGCAATTTGAGATTCTATTTTTATCACATCTTATTTATAAATCATCTGCATTTATTCCAAATCATTATTATAACATGCAATTAATTTTTCACATCCTTCTTTATGTATTTAAGATAGTTCAAGATCTTTAAATATTTGATGTGATAACAAATCTTTTATATCAAAAATTTCAATTAAATTTTTTACCAACTTCCATAATGATTTTCTTCTAGAATCAATAGCATATTTACTGTTGAAAATTAATATGTTCTCAAGGTATTCACTTAAAAGTAAATCTATTCTTTCTCTTTCTGCTTAAACTGCTTTAATATTTGTTTTTAATTTTAATTCATTAATTATATTTCCAGTTATATTTTGTTTTATAAAATAAACTCCAAATGTTTCAAGGGCTTTATCAAAGCCAAAGCAAAAAGGTTTTTTGTTTTTATTTTTGTCATTTGTATTTGAAATGCTCCAACATATTGCAAAATCTTATTTAATTTTGAATACTTAATTAAAGTAGAAAGATATTGGACAATTGCTATTGAATAATTTGATTTTCTGGCACTTAAAGAATCTCATTACAAATTATGGTTTCCAATTCTTATTTCTATACGATATACTTTTCACATTCCTGCTCAGTTACAATAAAGGTATTATATTTTGAGAAAAATATTTGTTTCATTATTTCCATCTATTATACTTGATAATTAAATATTTTTTTTTTAATGTATATGTTAATTTCCACTTCAACTGTCATCCATAAAAGATCCAAGACTCTAGATGTACTTCAATAATTTACAACTGTCTCAAACTTGTTTAAAAATTTCACATCTAACTCTCTTGCCAAATTCAAAAGTCCATAACTAGAGAATAATACAATTAAGACTAAACAAAAATTTTTGGAGGTATGCTATTGTCCAGGCAATAGTCTTAATTGAAAAAATTATATTTGGCATTTTATTAATTGATGAAAAATTGTTTTATCAACAATAAAATCAAGATACTTGATTACTGGTAATCTAAAATCAGCTTTATACATATTAGCAGTTTTTAAAATTGCTTAATCAAAATTTAGATTGTTATCTGACTCAAGAATTACAACATGAGAAAAAAGACCTTGAAAGTCATATTCAAATTCTACTAATATTTCTTTTTTAATTGTATTGACATCAAAATTTTAATTATATATTAAATTTCTTTTATTTGTTTTTTGAAAATTTAACAACTGTTCCAATATTTTTTGAAAATTATTTAAAGCTTCTTATATAGTAGAAATCATATCAAATATATGCATATCTTCTTCCAAAATAATTATTCCATTGCCAAATCATCAGGAATTCTTGACTGAAATACCATTCTCAAAGCTATATATAAGCTGTTTCAGGTTGTATCATATATATTTCTAAAAAAAAAGTTTTTTGTTTAAAATTAATATTATATATAATATCAAGATTCCATACATTTGATTCTTAATATAAGTTTTGAGCAGAAATAACTTTATTTATTCATTCCTTTTCTTGATTTTGTTCATGATATTCATTATGTCCAATTATTTTTCATAAATTAAAGAAACAATGAAGTGAAGATATTAATTTTGGTTTATATGCCAAACTATTTAATACATTAGTTAACCAAATATTACATGAAGAAAAAGTAATATTAATAAGAACAGAAATTAAAAAAGTTACTATTTTTGTAATTTTT
This sequence comes from Diversispora epigaea, assembly GCA_003547095.1. NCBI lineage: Eukaryota > Fungi > Glomeromycota > Glomeromycetes > Diversisporales > Diversisporaceae > Diversispora > Diversispora epigaea. The sequence continues at coordinate 142,429 of PQFF01000040.1, forward strand.
TTTTCTAATAAAATTTGTGGTAATTATTTTTAATACTTTCTTTATCTATTGCTAACAGCAAGTTTTTGTTTAATGATTTCCATTAACATTCTCCCAAAAAAATCTTTAATAAAATTTGAAAATGTATGGTAATATTTAACAAGTAATTCAAATAATTTCAACAAATCTTCTTTTTTTTTTATTTCTTCATATGATTTTTAGAATTTAATTTCAAATTTATATTCCAAATCTTTGTAATTTATAATTTCTGTATTATCTGTTTAAATTTTTTTTGTATTATTTATAAAGGTATTAAAGAAAAGAGTTCATATAATAAAAAGACTGGGAGTTTCATTTAGAATATTATTTGTATTAATATTATCTTTATTTGTATTAATAGTTTGAATTGTTGAAAATGTGATAAGAAAAAATAAAATAATTTTAGTAATAAAATTTAATATTTTTTTTTTATTAATTCTTTATCTATATAAAAAATTTTAATAAACCAATTTGCAATAAATTTTATTCCATTAGAAATATCTTGTTTATAAAATTCATTACAATTTGATTTTTTACCTTAGCTTGTATATTTATGAATATATCCACCAGGACTCTGAGTAATTTATAGATAGGTCAAATCAGTGTTTGAAATTCAAATTTTAAATTATGTTGAAAATTTCTCAATTTAAAAATTCTATGTAAAAAATATATGTAGAAGCTTTTTTTTTATGTATGCAATTTTCAAATTTTATGTATTTAATTTTTAAATTTTATGTGAGCACACACTCCGCACATTGAATTTCAAACACTAGATCAAATAATACTAAATTAAAAAATAAAAAAGGAAAAATATGATTTTTATAAGTAAATTTTTAAATTTAATTAAAAATAAGTAACTTTTTAAAAATTTTACTATGATAACTAAGTAAACTCTAATGTGACCTATTTATAAATTGCTCTAGGTCCTTGTCCACTTAATTGTTCATAACAAACACAACAGATACATCTTAATTGTTTAATTTCATTATAAGCAAATTCACAAAGTGTTAAAAAATTTATAAAAGATTGTTTTAATATATTACAATATACTAACCCATTACAAGGTACTTGTATATTTCATCTATTAACAAATCAAGAATGATTACTGTATTTTTCTTCACAGTTAAAAAAATTTACATATTTTCCTATATATTTTCAATATTAAATTATTGCATTATTAAAATTTTTTGTCTTTATAATTATGAATTTGATTTTGATTAAATAAAAAATGTGAATCACAAACTCCTAACTCAAAATAATTTCTAACTTATTTAACTATATCTTGATCAATTTGCCATATCCCGTATAAATTTTATAATTTTCTAAGTTATATGTTACTTCACATTTTTTAATTATACCATAAATATTATCAATAATTACATAAGGTGTTATTTATAAAATAGATGTTTGCACATTAGATTTTTTTTCTTTATTAATTAATTTTTTATTATTTGATATAAGTTCATTAATTTTTTTATCACATATATAATCAAAGTTTTGTTCATTATTATTGCTGTCTAATTCTAATTTTGTTTTAATATCATTATTATATTCACTTATATATAATTTTATATTATTATTTTCTTCATTTTCACTAACAATTTGAATAAAAAGTTCACTTAATTCATTATTAAAATCAAAAGTAGTTTGATTTTCATTTAATTAATTTTCTGATTCATAAAAAAAGTTTTCAAAAAATGAATTTTTACTATTTACTTTATTATTTATTTGATTTTCTATTTCGTTTTTATTAATGTTTTCTTGATTAATTTCTTGAAACATTAGTGTATATATGTTATTGTCAAAATTCAATATTATTAAAAGTATAGTAATTTTGAACTTCTGATTAATTGAAAAGAACATAAAACACTTGTTGAAATAACACTTAAATAATTTTTTTTTAGACTTTATATATTGTATCACTTAATTTATGAAACATGTTATAAAGGAAAATCAGTAATAATTAAACTAGAACTCAGAACAATTTATAAATAAGTTACATTAGAGTTTATTTAATTATCATAGTAAAATTTCTAAAAAGTTACTTATTTTTAATTAAAATTTAAAAAATTTACTTACAAAAATTATATTTTTCCTTTTTTATTTCCTAATTTAGTATTACACTAATCAAATGGGAAAAAATAGGATGGTTTTATCATAAATAAAATTCTGATTAATGATTAAATTTGTTAAGATTTATTAAATATAGACAGTTAATTTTTTCTGATTTATGAATTTTCACAAATAGAATGTTCAATTTAAACATATTTATGTCATCAATAAGATTCTAATTTTTGTTCATTTGACCAATGTTATTTAATCTATTTATAGATTGCTTGGGGTCTCATTAAACTTAAATTTTTTAATTTTAACTGAATTTGAACTGAAATTATGAATTTGACCAAAATTATAAAAGATTTTGATCAAAATTATAATTTAAAGATTAACAATTTTAACCAATTAAATTAACTTCAACAGATTTTGGATTTTATATATGAATTATAAACTTAAAAACCATATTGTACCAATAATTTATATTATGAATTATAAATTTAGAAACTATATTGTACCAATAATTTATATTATGATATCATAGTAAAAAAAATCTGTTCATTAATTTTATGATATTTCTCATGACTGATATGTAATTTGTTATGTTTTTTTTACCAAGATTTGGAAAAAAAATGAAATAATGGAAAAAATTTTAATTACAATTATACTTGCACGTTAAATTATTTTGAGATTTCAAAATTGCAATTTTGAAAAAAAAAGTTAAAATAGTTTTTCATAAAAAACGAAATTATTTTATTTAAAACTGAAATTTTTTGATTATCCAAATAAATTCCTTGATTAAAGATACATATAACTGGATACTTTTTTTATTTTCATATATAGAATAAATTCTGCACAAATATCAAAAAGACGAAATACTTCAAAAATCCAAAATCAATTTTAAGAACATGTATAATTACAATATATCATATATTATTTTTTCAGTACTATATACTATAAAAAGTTATATATGTATCAAAAATTAAAATTTTTACTATATTAATAAAATTAGCCCTGGTGGTTAATTTATTATAAAAATCATATTTAGTTTGTATATGTATTTTTTCATTATATACGATGTATTAAATAAATTTATACTATATAAAACAAAAGTTATTATTAATAATGCAATTCAAATTAAATTTATTAAAAGAAAAGTCAGACTAGCTGAACTTGAAGCAAAAAAAGTTGAGCTTAAGGTTGAGAATATAAATATTAAAATTAAGAATATAAAACTTATAGATGAGAATATCAAACTTTTAAAACAAATTATAGAAAAATATGTTAAAAATAAAATTAATATAGTTAAATTAAAAATAGGTTTGTAATATCCAATCCTTTTTGAATATATTAAAATTACAATTCTTAAGTTTGAAACAAGGAATAATTAATTATAGAGAAATTTACCTTGTGATTGATAAGAAAAATTGCAAATTTCAAACTAAATACATTCAAATAACCAAGGAAATTCTTAATGAAGAATTGATAATTGAGTACTGTTCTTCTTTTCTGAATGAATTAGAACTTGATGCCTTCTTTTAGAAATACCAAATTGCATTAAAAGTACAAGGAAATTAGCATCAGTTTTATAACACTGGTTGGTATAAAGATGTTAAAAAGCTCAAAAATATTGTTAATTGAGATTGACAAAAAAGATTTATGTGTCAAGATAATGAAATTTTTCTTCTTTAGGTATGGTATGATAAAAAATCAAAAATTATTATTCTTAAAAGAATACAAAAAATTAAGAGTTTCATTAATTAAAATTTCAAAATTCTCTACCTATAATTCATAATATATGACTAATATCTAAAGTATTTAACATATTCCTTAAACTGTTTTGCAAACAAATTTACTTACATTTTATAAAAATTAATGTAAATCCTTTAACCCATTTTGTAATTTTGCATAGTCAATGATTATATATTTTTATTTAAAATTTTGTTAAATTTTTTTATTTTAAAATTTGAAAATAATTGCTACATATATAAGTCTTTTATTTACTAATTAAATATCAAAAATGTTATTAAGTGACCTCAAAGTTTAAAATGAATCACATCTACCATAAAATTTTCATGCCCATTACTTTAAATTTAACTAAACAATAACTGTTTAGATTTTAAAATTTCAAAAAATTATTATTCAGTTGATTTTAAAGTAATAGGCGTGAGAATTTTGTGGTAGATGTTAATTAGTAAAAACAAATTTTACAAATTTAAAAAAAAATTATTATTTATTTTGCTCTTATTTAAAGTTGAAATTCTATTTCATAATTTAAAAATTATAATAGTAACCATTTTTTATCATAATTAATTCTATATTTTCTATTATTATTTCAGCCAGCTCCAATCAATTTTCAAGAAGATGTTTAAATATAAATAATAAATTTTTGTAAAATCGGTACTTTATTAAAAAATAGTCAATTTTCAAACACGAAGATCATGTGCCTTTTATATGATAGTTTGAAAGTTTGAAGTTTGATCACATGCTATTAATGATCAGCTATTCATAAACTGAAATTTCCATTAATTTTTGACATATTTAAGGAAAAATTTGCCCGGAATTGCTTACAGTTTAAAGGATATGTTTAACCTATATCTTATAATGCATATATATATATTTTTTCGTTACTTTATTTATTAACTTTATTGTACAATTTACATTTCAATATAAAAATAAAAGATTCAAATCCATATTTGGGAAAAATATAACTTTTATAATAGCTAAATAGAAAAGTTGATCAGCGAAAATGAAAATAGATTTAGTTTTTTCTCATCAATCACGTTAAAATCCTCTAATCCAAATAATATAGGTACATTAGCTCTTTTGCTAGATTATCTATTTCAGAGTGAAATTTAATTTTATTATTAATAATAAGATCAAGTTTGTATTGCAACTTCTTTAGTAATTTATCGATCACTTTATCTTTAAATGATTTAGGTTCAAGAGCTTGTCTAGTGGACATTACTTCAGAAAACATTTTTATATCCCTCATAAGATTCTTAATCCACGGTCTCATTCTAGTTCAGATTCCATGTTTTAACAATAACTTTTACATATTCATTAATGTATAACTGCAGAGTAACAAAATCTGAATAATAAATTATAATTAACTATGCAAACTATGTAGAATTACGATCTCAATGTTATTATAAAATGCAATTATAGTCATAGTGTATCAATATATACATGAGATTTAATACATTGATGAAATTAGCTTAAAAATAATAATTCCAACCAAAAACTAAGTATATTTTGATTGTTTCTTTGGTGTCACCTTTGTAAAGTCATCCCCATCATCAGATGATTCTAATGTTGAATCAATTTCATATCGACTTTTTAAGTTGTTCCATACTTCATTTGCAGAGACAACCCTTTCTTTAAATGCCCACATCATCCGCAAAACAAAAGAAAGTTTTGTGATATCATTATTGGAAATATTTACCGATCCAATTTTTCGAACTATATAAAAAGGCTTAATGTACTCCATTTCAAACAAATCAAGTGTATACCCGTAACACTGCGAACCATATACACATAAACCCTCTTTTGGTATCTTGTAACCTAATTCACGCTTTTCTTTTTTAGATATGTGCAACATGTCTCGCATTTCCCGGAGTAATTTATATAGATCTTCGGCAGACTTCCGCCTATCTTGATCTTGTGGTGCATATGAGATTTCTAAAACAAAACACTCACGCCCATCACTTGATAATCCTGTCCCATCTCCCTTATGTCCTGTCGCAAGTTTTGGAAGCGAAAGGATATCCTGGCCATTATCTTTTCTGGTTGCTGTTGAACTTAACACAATTTCTCCCCATGTGTATTCTATGTTTCCATTACGCAATGCATGTCCTGTAATAAAACACATTAATGTGCTCCACATTGCTTCAGTAGTTGTTGGATGAGAAATTATATTTCGTTTGCTGGTGAATTCGCTTATAAAAATGTGAATTATTAAAAGAGAATACTGCTCGAATAGGGTAATGTCACCTTCGCCTATAGCTGTCCATACCTGTGCATATTTCTGAAATAAAGATCGATTGTCATTTTCGACCTTTTGAAATACGGGATTAAGTCTTTCCAATAAATTTTCTTCTGCAAGATGTAATTGTGAACCTCGAATTTGCTTCCAACATTCTTTCGAACACAGAGATTTGAGCATATTGTTTTGAAATGTTTTTACAATAAGATCGTGTTCCACACTCCACTGATGTAAGTCAATTTTAAGCAAGTACCTATTCCATACATCAGTGAAGTTTTCACCGCATTTAAGGATACATGGCATTATTAAATTATGCGAAACCTCTATAAATGGACCAGAAAAAAATCCATCTATGGCATCTTTATCGGTATTGGAAGATGTTTCATCCGATATCAAAGAATTATTATTTTCGGAATGATCTTTGGAAGAGACAGGAGATAAACTTTCACATGAAACCAAAAAAGAATCGTCTTTGGTACCATCATTACTATTATCTTCTTTGCTATCCTGCTCATATTGAAATGAGTAATTAATTAGATTTTTTAAAGCCCGCAAAAATAAACTCAATGCCAGTTATCACCTTATGAATTCGGATACGTTTTGTTGTATTTTCGTTGTCAGCATTAAGGAATCTCTTCGCAATGCTGGCGGTGGTTGACTCGGCATATTGTTGGATCTGTTCCGTCGTCACTGAGGCGATTGTAATGTGCTGAGTCATCTGTATACGGGAAATGGATAATAGTAAACGTTTGGTTTTTATTATATTAAATTGGGAAAGAAAATAAGTGAAATACCTGCAACTCCTGAACTTTCATCTTTGCTTCTTCATCTTGTAACTTTTTCTTTACCTCAATATTTTGCCTTTCGGCGACAAATTTCCAAAAACATTTTATCGTTGATGATCGTTTACTCTCCTATAAGTTGATAAAACAGAGTTCTAAGTATCTGCGCCTAATAAACTTCGTTTGAAAATTTTTCTTATTACATATAAAAAGAATTGGAGACATCACGAACGAGCACCATGATTCCCAAAGTCCATCAAGCATAACTCACCAACAAACGTGACAGTCTTTCCCACTGCAAGCATGACAGGTTGTAGGGTAGTTGGTGTACTTAATGAATCGATGAGTCTCAAGGCGGTTCGTGGGCAAACTCACCAACAAACGTGACAGTCTTTCCCACTGCAAGCATGACAGGTTGCAGGGTAGTTGGTGTACTCACGCTCCTAATCCAATAAAGTAATACAATTAACTTGCCTTAAAAGCATTTTTCCATTTTAATATTTGCTGACCGAATTCTGATGCTTCAGCGTAATATCTGCTAATAATATTTAATTCATTATTATATCGAGTGTACTCGACACGCGTTTCTTCTATGTCGCCAGCTGAAAACCGAAAATCTAAAAACTTCTTGAGAGAAGGTTGATCCGTTTTCTCCCAAAAGGCTAAAGGATTAGGTAATTAAAAAGCATGATAAGTTTCTTTATAAAGCACCATACAGAGAACGTTGACACGGTTTATCTTACCACGGTATTTTAACGAGTTAAGGCAATCTGGAAGAAGATACATAATTAACAAGTAATGAATTTTTCCACGCGTTTGAATACTGTGTCACGGATCACGTTATGGTGGCCTTGTCTGACCAATCATTTAATTTACATTTCAGCGTCCAAAATTCGGATAAATGTAATTTTTCTTTTTTTTTTGCCACAAAACATTTTGTAATTTTAAACGTAATTACGTTTCTTTTTTTTCAAAAAAAAATCAAATTTCTACCTTTTATACCGTAAGCAAACAAAAAAAAATGGATATATGCAAAGAATGCAATTAAGAATATAATAGAAATTTTGAATGGTGCGAACCATGTAACTCGAAACATTTCCAAAATGATTTTAATAATTGGGCAAGTGGAAATGACAAAATAGATAAATTCATTCAAGATACTCAACTAAATGCTAATAATTATTGGCATGCAATAGAATGGATACCTTTTGATAGATTTAAAGATGTCAAACAAATAGGTAAAGGTGGATTTGGAACAATACATTATGCTGGGTGGATTGATGGACCAATTGAGAAATGGGATATTGAAAATCAACAATGGAAAAGAGACAGTAATTGTGAAGTGGCACTAAAAAAGTTTGATAATTTTGTAAATTTCAACGATGTCTTAAATGAGGTAAATATTTTAATTAATATTTAAATTTAATTTTCAAATTATTATATAACGTTTTAACTATAAATTAAAAATGTTGATATTATTAGATGGAAATTCACTTAAAAACATACACTAAACATAATGCTTCAATTCAATTTTATGGAATTACACAAGATCCAGAAACACTCTCATATATGATGGTTTTAGATTATGCAAATGATGGAAATCTTCGAGAATATTTAAAAATTAATTTTAATAATATTAATTGGAAACAAAAATTAAATAATCTATATAATTTATCTCTCAGGTTGAAGAATATTTATAAATTAGATATAGTTCACCAAGACTTTCATCCTGGAAATATTTTATCATACGATTTTAAAGATNGTAAAGGTGGATTTGGAACAATACATTATGCTGGGTGGATTGATGGACCAATTGAGAAATGGGATATTGAAAATCAACAATGGAAAAGAGACAGTAATTGTGAAGTGGCACTAAAAAAGTTTGATAATTTTGTAAATTTCAACGATGTCTTAAATGAGGTAAATATTTTAATTAATATTTAAATTTAATTTTCAAATTATTATATAACGTTTTAACTATAAATTAAAAATGTTGATATTATTAGATGGAAATTCACTTAAAAACATACACTAAACATAATGCTTCAATTCAATTTTATGGAATTACACAAGATCCAGAAACACTCTCATATATGATGGTTTTAGATTATGCAAATGATGGAAATCTTCGAGAATATTTAAAAATTAATTTTAATAATATTAATTGGAAACAAAAATTAAATAATCTATATAATTTATCTCTCAGGTTGAAGAATATTTATAAATTAGATATAGTTCACCAAGACTTTCATCCTGGAAATATTTTATCATACGATTTTAAAGATTTTAAAGGTTCTATATATATTTCAGATTTTGGATTAAGTAAACTAATAGGGACAAATCCAAATAATCCCGAAAAAAAGAATATATTTGGTGTATTACCATATATTGCGCCAGAGATATTAAGTGGTGATGAAGAATATACAAAAGCTGCTGATGTATATTCATTTGGAATTATTGCTTATGAAATAGTTACGGGCTTTCCTCCATATCCTGATATACCACATGATAAAAATTTAGCTATTAAAATATGCAATGGATTACGACCAAAAATTACATTTCATACTCCCAAATTCATTTCAAGAATAATTATGAGATGTTAGGATGCTCGAGTTACACATAGACCTACTTTTGATGAATTATTTGATGAGTTGAGGAAATACTATAAAGATTATGAAGATTATTTAGAAGGGAAAAATAAAGATTCAGAAATTGTAATTCAAATTAAAAAAGCTGAAGAATTTTCAGCAAATCAAGAATCAACCAATACAACAACTACAACAACCACAACTCCTCTTAATTATCAAACACATCCACAAGCAGTTCATACCAGTCGACTTCTTAATTATTCAAACTTCCAAAACCCAAGAACGAAGAAAATTTCGAAAGGGAACTTGAAGAATTATGTCCTAGTAAGTTTTGTTATATTTATTTATTTTATATTATATTATTTTTATAATTATTTATATTAATTTATTTCTATGTCATTTAGGTAATTCTGATCTATTTATTTGATTGATTTAATTTAATATTTATACAGTATGAAATTCTTCATCATTCAATTAGTTTAGTTTGTAATTTCGATTTTATAAAAATATGAAAATAATAATAAAGGAAATTAACCGTTATTATCAATTATTACAATAACGTGCGTGAACAAAAAATTCCCCAAAAATATTGAGGATTGAATGTTAAATTTTTATTTATATATTAAATCTTTAAAAATATCTGACGTTTTTTCGATGATTATTCATAATATAATAAAAAGATCAAGGAATAAAAAAAAGACTAATACTATCGGTAATTTTTTGCAGAAGTTGTAATTCATTATTCATTTAATAAAAAAAACCAAAAAAAATTTCAATAAAATTCCTATCCCATCGTATAAAATAAATAAATATATATATATATATAACCATCTTTGCAAAAAGAAATAATAGAAAAGAATCATAAATTTTTAAATCTTTGATTTTAACTAAATTGGGCCAACAAGATTTTCTCCATTCTGTCGGAAACTTTGAAAGTAGCGACGTGGATCGGATGCCTTTTTTCGAATTCAATCATTTTCTACAAACGATGGATGTTAATTTAAAGAATAAAATAATGTAATACGGAAATCAATAAATAAGTAAATAATTTTACCTCGATTAAAGCATGTCTTTCCAACATCCATCAATAAATCTTGGCACATTTAGCATATAATTCTTACGAAAGTAATTTGTATACTTTGTCAGCAGATTCCAATAATAAAAAATATAAAAAAGTTACATTTTAATATCAAATTTCTTAATTTATTTAATATTAGATAAAAGTTATAATTATGATTAGATGTTATTAAATATTATTAGTTTATTTACTTTTGTGTAAGCTCGAAAAATTCATCACGTTCATATTAGGGAACCAAACATTTATCCCAAAGATCAACCAATTGTGCAGTAAACTATAAAAAAAATAATAAATAGTGATAAATAATAAATAACAAATAATAAAAATAAATAAAGATAAATAATAAATAATAATAAATAATACCTCTTTAATATAAATAATACCTCTTTAATGGAATTTCTTTTAAATGTTCAAATTCAAGATTTAACTAAATATAATAAATTAAATTAATTAATTAATTAATAATAAATAAAATCAATTAATTAACAATAGAACATACTTTCTCTAAACACTCTTCATTCAAATTATCATCACAAAGTTGAATTCTCCGTGGGAGTTTTCAATTCCCATATATTTTTACTTGTTTCCCTTTTTGAACTTGATAATAATTTTCACTTTCCCTTTCAAAATTTCCAATTGATCAAAATTTAAACTTAATAAAGAATTTCAATATTATCAAATGGATCTACCCACGGGATTAAATTGGGGAACCAAATCATCTGATTCATCATCATCATCTCCTTCCAGGACAACAATTATTATTCTTATTAAGTTATTCTCTCGATTTTTGATAGTCTCTTGTAATACTGCAAAAGTTCTTTGGGATCACTCTTATTAGCGAATAAACAAATCATTATTTCATCTTGCAGAGTGTAGTGTAATGTAACTTATTCCAAGAATGATGAAGTTGAATTGCAATGACGATTCACGTAGTGGGGCGGTATGAAATAAATATGATGAAATGGACCGAATTGTGGTATAACCATTAATTATTATTATTATTATTATTATTTTAATTATTTTAATTATTATAATTATTATTATTCTATTTCATTTAAATCCTACATTCCTTTTATTTACATTTATTAATCTACAAATCCACATTCACATATAAATTAAAACATAACATATAAATAGTGTCAGTGGTTAAATAATAATGATTTATAAATAATAATTTATTAATTATAATAAATTATAAAAATTATTATACACAAACCAGTAAAACTACTGAAGAACTCAGGTTAGAATTGAAAAGCTACAAGAAAACAAAATAAATCAAATTAAATTAAATTAAATTGAAATAAATAAATTAAATTAAATTAATTAAACAATTTAATAATAATTAATAGTTAATAATTATTATAAAAATCAAAATACCTCTTGTAATGAATTAATGAATTACGAATTGAAAAAAGTTTATCACGAGTCTTATGACTTAATTCATAACTCATCGAAGCAACATGTAGTATTACTGTATTGATATTTCAACAAATAGATTACAATAATCCTCTATTTTTATTTAAAATCCAATTCAAAGTCAAATATAGTGAAATATTTAATTAGATCATTAAAAAAGAAACGAAATCTTGTGCACTGTGATGCATGTTGGAGATCTTTTTTAATATCCGTATTTAACGTAGTATAGATTTTCGTCCTAACGTTTTATCCGTTTCTGGAAAGTCACGATGTATCGCAAATATAATAAATGCAATGTGAGTGGTGAATCTTACGAAAAAGTCCTTGAAAAGGATATTTAAAAAATTCGCCACTATACTCTTTTTTGGTAAGAAAATCTTGCCGAAAACGATCAAAAGTATAGGTGGATTTTTATATCTTCGATATCTACTCGATATCTACTCGATATCTATTCGATATCTACTCGAATACGATTACGATTATAACGTCCCACCCGCCCTCCTTGGATTAGCGGTTCTTTAAATACAAAAAAAATATGTGATACAAAAATTATTTACTTGTGAAATACTTGAAATCCCAAAGGGTAAGCCTCATGTACCTGTTAAACTAGTATTCTGTTGTGAAAAAGCCGTAACGGTCAGAGTGATTAGTTAAAGTTAAAATTTTTGTATGACCTGAAAATACATTTTTTCATCACAATCAAAGTCGTCAAAAGCTAAAACCCGACCTTCTACTTCTAATAAAACATGTAGATTAATAGATTTTCTATCTAAAAATCTGAAATTTTTTTTCCACTATACTTTTATGTCCCTTTGTTAACACATAAGTATTACTCCTTATTTAATATTTAAGTTCCAAATTCTCGTGCGATTCGAAAGTTTAATGAAAGCGAGACATCTAACTATGTAAATAATTAGCTCCTTTTTTGATTTTAATAGCATCGTTATGTGGGTTAGATTATTATTTTTTTTTATAAAAAAAGCATTTATTGTTTGTTATTACAAACGTATTGTTAACTTTATATATTTGAATATCCTGTGCTGAAATTAAAGGTGAAAGAAAAGAAGTTCTTAATATTATTTATAATTTTAGTTCAAACTTTTACAATTGTATATTTAAATACTGTATATAAGTTAATAAAGACTTTCAAATACATGCTTTTATAAAAAAAATATGATTTAATATTTGTTTATTTTTTCGATGACTATTCCATTCTGACTAAATCTTCAATAACTTTATTTATTTGTTCGTCAGTAGGGGGTTTTGTTGAATCAAATTAGTAGGTTTAATCAGATGGTTTTGTGGCTCTACGTTGTTTTTTGTATCTTCCAATACAAAACTATCTTGCGGAGTTGGCATCATTAATTTTGGATTTTTTATTTATTTATGGAACTTCCACTTTTTTCTATAGAAATTAAAAGATTTTCTCCACTACTTATCATCGAATAATCGATTTCTAATTGCATATAAATCGTAGATAATGGAATGGAATAGAATGTAATAAATAGAATAAAATGATATAATAAAAAAAAATAAACAATGTAAAGATCTCGAAATATAATAGTGTAGTCAATGTAAAGTGGAATTTTATGTATAAAATACCATCGGAAAAGTAATTTTTAAGACAAAATAATCCATCGGGAGTAAAATTTTTATATATTATAATTATCTGTATCTGTAAACGTCACACCATTAAAAGTTTAGTTACCAAACTTCATATTGCATCTTTCGTTGATAAACAGCTCTTTCTCCATTTAATCCGCAAGTATCATCAAGATATTTCGAACAATAAAAATCTACTACCTCTTTCATCTCACCTTGTACTGCTTTAAATTATAATTTCAAATTATTAATATATACGACAGTTATATTTTTGGTAAACTTTGATCTCAAGATTCTCATTTAATAGTGAAGTTATAGATTTTATACAAATTTGCGTATAATTTCAAATAAAAGATATCTGTATAACGTTACATCGATTATGTTTCGTGGTGGTTACTAGAAAATCAAAATACTCGCTAGTTATTTTATGTAATAAAGAAAACTCTTAAAAAATTTCCATGTTCACGTGATCGCGACATTTAAAACTCACCTTTTGGTGATAAATCTTTTAAAAAAGTATAAATAAATGTTATTTTCTTTTATTATTTTTAAATCGAATTAAATTTTTTTTGAATTTGTTCAATCTCTTGGTAAAAATATCTTTAAAAAAAATATTATTTTTTTTTTTATTTTAAAAATTGTAACCTTTATTTTTTAAATTTTTTTTTTAAAAAAAAAATTCTAGAAAAATATAATAATAGAAAAAAAGGAGATACATAAACCAGTAGTCGATCAATTAAATGGACAAAGTTAGTAATAAAAAACCAATGGCCAAATTTTGGCTTCACGATCCGCTTTCTTCTTCTCAACGTTTAATGCATATGGCACGTACTTTTCCACCTGAAGTATTTCCATTAATAGTAATTGTTACTGCGGGTCTGACGGGAGGTGTAGTGGCTATGGCACATAAATTACATACGGATAATCAATTAAGAAAGTTTCGTCAACATCCACAGCAACATCAATAACATTTATTTTGAAACTTTTATTGTTATCATAATTTGGTAATTATGCGATAGTTATGCGATAGTTATGCGATAGTTATGCGATAGTTATGCGATAGTTATGTAATAATAATAACAAATTATAGTAATTATGCGATATATATATTAAACTATTTCTTTTTAAAAAATCACGAGTTTAATGAATATAGTATTTCTTTATCTTTTTGATCAAATGGTACGCGCGTATTATTATTAGGTTAAATCATCTTTAATAATCTTTTATTATTATTATAAAATTAACAATAATAAATGATTATTCTTTATTCTTTAATTATTCTTTTAAAACGGCACTTTTACAAATGCTTATATTTATATATATATATTTCATAATTTCACTAAAATGCACATGATTATTATCGATATTAGATTTACAAGATGATAAAATGTAAAAACGGTCTTGTATATTTCTTTCTCTGTGATACCATTGTGATGGTTGCGTGGTGTAATGGTTAGCACCCAAGACTCTGAATCTTGTGATCCGAGTTCGAATCTCGGCGCGACCTGTTTTGCCGTTTTTGCGTTTTACTTTAACTGCTAATATTATCAAAAAATATCAGAAGCATTTTTTTTATTTTAAATATAAAATTTATTATTTCCTTTTTTATTATTATTCCTTTTTTTTTTTTTTTTTTTTTTTTTTTTT
>PQFF01000040.1:161053-187488 GCA_003547095.1 Diversispora epigaea
TAAAAAAAAAAAAAAAAGGAACTTGGAATAAATAATACATAATTAAGAAGAACGAAAGAATATTATTAAAAAAAAAAATAACCGTAAAAAAAAATAAAAAAAAATATATTATTAAAAAAAAATATATATATATATATATAAATAAGTATATAATGCAAATAATAAATAATAAAATAATAATAAAAATTGTTATACAACAACTGAGAATAAAAATAAAATATAATAATAATAATAATAATAATAATGATATAAAATAACCGTAATATTTTTTTGGTAATTTTTTTCTATTTCTCTAAAATAAATGGTATTGGTAGTGTTGGTGGTGATAGTGTTAGTGGTGGTGGTGGTTGTGGTTGATGGTACATGTGCGTTGTGCGTGCGCTTCTCGAACTTAAAAAAATAATAATCTAGACCTTTTTTTTATATAAACAAAATATAAAACCAAAAACCCAAATATATTTTATATATATATAATCTCTCTCTCCACAATTATTACCCAAATTAATTACAAAATACATATATAAGAATTTATTATTTTTTTTTTTTTTACCAAGAATTATAACAATAAGAATTATTATAACAAATGAATTATTATAACAAATAAATGAATTTATGCCCAAATTATTTTACCAGATCCCAAATATAAACAAACATTTTCCATCATAAATATTGATTAGAGGAGAGGTTTGATGTGGTTGATTGATGTGATTGATTTGTGTATGTCGATTTTGTTGTTAATTTTTTTTATTATTGTTATCGTTTTTTTTTTGTTGTTGATATATTGATAGATATTATTTTGATATTATTGATATTTGTTGTTTCTTTATTTAAGAACTCATAGCATTATTGGCAGTTGGAGATTTTATATTTGGTTCGGTCTTTTCAACATTCATTTGTGGAGAATGATGTCCATTAGTATTACTGGAACTATGTTCTAATGAAACTTCTGATCTCGTTTGACGTCCTCCTCCATTATTGTTATTATTAGTTGGTTCATGATCGGAATGATATCCTGCGTGATGTGATGATGCATTATTGGTTGGATGTTGTCCTCCAGCACCACTATTACTACTACTGCTATTACTATTATTGTTGTTGTTATTATTATTATTATTATATAAATGATAACCGTCAACATAATCTTGTGTATGATAAGCGGGTGAAGTTAATGGATGTTCTGGTAATTCTGATGATTGAGGAATTTCTATTTTCATATATGGTTTATTTCCTCCAGTTCCTCCTGTTGACGTCGTTGCGTTATTTGTGGCATTCGTTACATTGGCATTATTGGTTGAATTTGAATTTGTTCCTTGACGTGATTCAAAACTTGTAAATGCTGAATGTGATGATGATGATGTCGTTACTCCTTCCATATGCATCTCCATTTGTCCATGTTGATTTTGATGATGATGAATTTTTTGTTCATGATGATGATGATGTGGTGATCCATTAACCATTGAATCATTATACATTTCAGGTGGTTGTTGTGATTGGGAATTTTGATTTTCACCTGAATCAGGTTGCATCCCTTGTACCATATATTGTTGTGCTGCCGCCGCCGCTGCTGCGTGTGGATGTTGTGGATGAAATGGTGAAGCGGATTGTCCATTCGGTGCTGCCATCATTAATCCTCCTGCTACTGGTGGAAATCCTGAAAATTGTGGATATTGTCCATATGGTCCTGGAAATGGTCCTCCATTAAAATCTGGTGGCATCATTTGTGCTCCATTTGGTCCTTGAGGTGGATATCCTATATGACGATCATTTGGAAATGCGGGATTCATTGCCATAGGATTATATCTATCATGATTATCAGCATAATGACCGGGTGATCTACCACGTACAACTAATGGTGCAGAAGTTGAAGTAGCGACACGAAATTGTTCACCAGTTTCGGTTTGAGCATAAAGATCTACCAACACAACATAATATTGTTGAGCAGCTCTACGTTTACCATTATTAGCTGTGGCAGTTTTAAATTGAATACGTTCAAATGTAACAATATTTGAATTTGAACCAACGGAACTTAAATTTAAATTTCCTCCAGCACGAATGGGTTTTGGTACAGGAACCATTTGTGGTCCTTTGTCTCTTTTTGGAGTATGTTGAACTAATTCAATTTTTTTATCACTATTAGATACTCTGGCCGTAATACCTAATAAAAATTGAGTTACGGTATGAAATTGTCCTTCAACTTCAAGTAAACAAGGAGCATCTGTTTCATTAATTGGATGAGTAGTACTAGAGATCGAGAATGCACTACTAATTTGAAAGTAATTTCTTCGATAACATGTCCAATCGTTATCAGCTAAGAAGAAACCACGATCAACTTTGGAATTAATCTTGAGTTTATAACTGTGATGATGTTTGGGTAAATAGATATTAAAATATTATATTATAAATATTATAAATATTATAAATGATATGAATGATAATAAATGTTTATAAATATTATAAATGTTTATAAATATTATAAATATTATAAATATTTATAAATATTATAAATATTTATAAATGTTTACAAATGTAATCAACCAACCTAATGGATCTATCCATACTATAGACATTGTAATGTTGTGAAGTGGCGGAAAAGAATGGTCCAGCGTCTTGAGGGAATCCCATGGCATCTGTTCTACGTTTTCTTATAACACCTTGTTGAAATGGTGCAGCATGAAATGATGATGTGGTAAAGGCAGGTCTATCAATAACCTTTCGATCAGTTGCATTTCCTGAGGAATTTGGATTTGCACTGTTGATAGGGGATACATTATTTCGAGAGGATAATGCTGGTGGTGCCATTGACACGAAGCTGTTAATTAAAATATATAAATGTAATGAAGATTTTTCATGAATTATTAATGATTATTACAAACAAACAAACGTAAATGAATAAATGAAATGGAATAAATGAAATGAAATAAATGAAATGAAATAAATGAAATGAAATAAATGAAAGAAGAAATATTTTGTAATGGAAATGCGCAACGTTTTCCAATTTCCCAGAGCATTGTTACCATCCCCCTCCAACCCCACCCTCAACACTTCTTACTGTACTCACGTGTGTATATATGTGTATGTGTATATGTATATGTGTGTATATATATATATATATATACGTTTAACACAACACAAAATATGAAATACGAAATACGAAATACGAAATACAAAAATACAAAATACAAAAATACGAAATACAAAAATACGAAATATGAATTACAAAATATTTGTAATAAAAATTTTCATCACGAAAACTACCTTTTGAGTGACGATAAGTGAAAAATTGTTAAACGAATAACTGGTACTGGGGAAAGAATTACAAATAATAATAATAATAGTAATAATAGATACACATTGTGGATAGAGGGGTATTTATGTGTTTCAAGGATATGAATGTGTAATGGATGAATGTGGAATAAATGTGAATTGAATAATATACAAATAATATCTAAGGTAGGATAATTAAAGACAAGAAAGGAAAGGGAAGGTAGGAGAAGGGCATGTAGTAATATATTATAGGACAATGACTACAAAAAAACTTTCTTGGCCACTNAATAAATGAAATGAAATAAATGAAATGAAATAAATGAAAGAAGAAATATTTTGTAATGGAAATGCGCAACGTTTTCCAATTTCCCAGAGCATTGTTACCATCCCCCTCCAACCCCACCCTCAACACTTCTTACTGTACTCACGTGTGTATATATGTGTATGTGTATATGTATATGTGTGTATATATATATATATATATACGTTTAACACAACACAAAATATGAAATACGAAATACGAAATACGAAATACAAAAATACAAAATACAAAAATACGAAATACAAAAATACGAAATATGAATTACAAAATATTTGTAATAAAAATTTTCATCACGAAAACTACCTTTTGAGTGACGATAAGTGAAAAATTGTTAAACGAATAACTGGTACTGGGGAAAGAATTACAAATAATAATAATAATAGTAATAATAGATACACATTGTGGATAGAGGGGTATTTATGTGTTTCAAGGATATGAATGTGTAATGGATGAATGTGGAATAAATGTGAATTGAATAATATACAAATAATATCTAAGGTAGGATAATTAAAGACAAGAAAGGAAAGGGAAGGTAGGAGAAGGGCATGTAGTAATATATTATAGGACAATGACTACAAAAAAACTTTCTTGGCCACTAGTGTAAGGTAACACGCGGCGGGAAGAAACATTAACTTGCATTTTTTTGTACAAAATGTACAAAATGACAAAAAAAAAATGAAAAAACGTGGAAAGGTAAAACAACTGAACACACACACACACACACAATTATTATTATACTATTGCGCTTCACACTATTGTAAAAATACTACACACACACGCACACAGACACACGCGCGCGCACACGCTATGCTCACACTACACTACACGAACTATTTTTTCACACCATTTTTCACATTATTATCCCACACTATGCTCGTTGTGGAAAAAAATTGTAAAACGTGCGCGAAGTACAAAGAATACTGTCTACTGTCATCATGAAACCATGAAACAAAAAAAAAAGGTATATATATATATATATATATGTATATATATTGAAACTTACATTTGAGGATGTATTTGACCTGGAGCCTGTTGACCATCGTATTGAAATGGTTGCATAAAGTTTTCCGTAGGCATACCATTCATTTGTGGAGACATTGCTGGGTGAGTATGGTGATGTGGAGAAGGAGGAACTTGTGATTGTTGAATAGACCACTTTTCTTCAGTAATATTCATGGTAAAGATATTATTAATTATTTTTTCAAACTTGTAAAATATTAAATTATTAAATATTAAAAAGTTTTCCCCAGAGCTTTTTTTTTTTTTTTGATGATTAAATCGGTGAATAGTAATTGATGAAATAACGAATAGTAATCGATGAATGATTAATAGTTGAATAATAATTGAATAATTATAATAATAAAATAATTAAATTAAATGTTTCAATTTTAAGGGAAAACGTGAAATTAAAAAAAAAAAAAAAAATTATAAAATACAAAAGGTCACAATGAAAATTTAAAATTAACCATGTAATCATGTAATTAATTTAATTACAATTGAAAATACTAGAACTAATTAGTATTAAAAAATGATACGATGAAAAGAGAAATAGATTAAATAGATTAAAACGGGTTTGAAAATAGGTTAAAATGAGGTTGGAGAAAGTGAAGTGAGAAGAGGAATAAAAAGGATTAATAATTGATTGAAAAAAAAAATGATGATGATGATGAGATGATAAATGATTAAGATAATGATGAATAATAAATAATAATGATAAAAATGATTGATGATGAATGATGATGTGAATGATGATGGAATGGAAAGGGGAAATGTTATCGAAAAGAATAATTAAATATTAATAATAAAATTTTCTATCGTTAAAAAAAAAATTATGAATTTATTTTTGAATGGAGGGAAAATAATAACAATAATTTTCGANGGAACTTGTGATTGTTGAATAGACCACTTTTCTTCAGTAATATTCATGGTAAAGATATTATTAATTATTTTTTCAAACTTGTAAAATATTAAATTATTAAATATTAAAAAGTTTTCCCCAGAGCTTTTTTTTTTTTTTTGATGATTAAATCGGTGAATAGTAATTGATGAAATAACGAATAGTAATCGATGAATGATTAATAGTTGAATAATAATTGAATAATTATAATAATAAAATAATTAAATTAAATGTTTCAATTTTAAGGGAAAACGTGAAATTAAAAAAAAAAAAAAAAATTATAAAATACAAAAGGTCACAATGAAAATTTAAAATTAACCATGTAATCATGTAATTAATTTAATTACAATTGAAAATACTAGAACTAATTAGTATTAAAAAATGATACGATGAAAAGAGAAATAGATTAAATAGATTAAAACGGGTTTGAAAATAGGTTAAAATGAGGTTGGAGAAAGTGAAGTGAGAAGAGGAATAAAAAGGATTAATAATTGATTGAAAAAAAAAATGATGATGATGATGAGATGATAAATGATTAAGATAATGATGAATAATAAATAATAATGATAAAAATGATTGATGATGAATGATGATGTGAATGATGATGGAATGGAAAGGGGAAATGTTATCGAAAAGAATAATTAAATATTAATAATAAAATTTTCTATCGTTAAAAAAAAAATTATGAATTTATTTTTGAATGGAGGGAAAATAATAACAATAATTTTCGAATTTTTTCGTTTTCAATTACAATTCACCGGAAATAGGATAGCTTGTACCTGGATCCCTTGGAAAGCAGGGGAAAAGTGGTCCAATGTTACTCACCTTTTATAAGCGCACAAGTTGACCTTTTTTGCTCAAGAACTCTGGAGAGATGTTTTGAAAAGAAAAAAAAAAAAATAAAAATGAGAGGAATTCTCGTTTATATGTTATATTGTAAAGAAAAATAAAAGTAACCAATTAGAGATCATTTGAGAATTCAATAATTGGGACTTTCCACTTAAGGTTTTTGATTGGTCACGCAAAAAAGAATCCCTAATTTCAAAAATCAAGTAGTGAACCGGTAATTGCATAGATGTGGTTCGAATGTAATGAAGCAGATAGACATTTATTACTCAAATTGGAAAAAAGCG
Organism: Diversispora epigaea; assembly: GCA_003547095.1. Classification (NCBI taxonomy): domain Eukaryota; kingdom Fungi; phylum Glomeromycota; class Glomeromycetes; order Diversisporales; family Diversisporaceae; genus Diversispora; species Diversispora epigaea. Next base: position 167,670 of record PQFF01000040.1, read on the forward strand.
TTACTCATGACCAAATGCATTACAAAACGAAAACCTTCTTTGATTAAATTAAAAAAGCGGTAAAATAAAAACCACTTAAAACTTTAAACCAATTAACAAGAAATATTATAAATATAATAAATATTTTTTTTATATATAAAAATGTCTTAATTGTTTAATAATAAAAAATTATAAATAAATCAATCATCTAAATATTTATTATAATAAATATTTTAAAATAAATTATTTATAAATATTATAAATAAATAACAATATATATGTACAATTTATGTACAATCTATGTATTGTGGTGAAATGTGAATGAATATGAATAAATATGAATTTTTTTTTTACATATGTAGAAATTAAAGCAACTTCCATTAATGAAATTAATTTCACTAAAATATAAATAATATATAAATATTTGATAATAATAAATATTTGAAAGATATTTTATTCTTGATTCCCAATAATAAATTTTTTTTATATTATATTACTAGAATCTATATTATTATTATAATATATATTATTACTACTCTAATCTATATTATTAATTATTATTACTATTTATTACTATTATTATTTATTTCTATTATTATTTTTATTGTTTTTATTATATTTTTATTATTTTATTATTATTATTATTATTATTATTATTATTATTATTATTATTATTATTATTATTATTATTATATTATTATTATTATTATTATTATTATTATTATTATTATGCAATATTTTAACAATATATATAGCCAAAACGCCCATTCACCTTATCCAGTATAGATTTAAGTCGGTGCATTCACCGCGGGTATTTTGGGCTGTAAAAAAAAACCATTAGTACAAGATTTACTGTCTTTTGCAATCTATGATGTATACGTATGCTGTTTATACATATGTGTTTATTTATGTTCATGTATATGTTTAATAAGTTTAATTGAGTTTGTTATATTAATGCATTACAATCATTCATGACCAACTTATCAATAATAATAATAATAATAATAATAATAAATAAATAAATAAATAATTATAACAATAACTACTATATTAATATACGAACTAATATTTATATCAATTTATATCAATTTATATCAATTTATATCAATTTATATCAATTTACATCAAACGACTTTTTTTTTTTTTTTTATTCTTTCTTTCGTTTTTTTGTCAAATAAATAACCTTTTTGCTTTTTACGAATTTTATACAAATTATACAAATTAGACAAATTAAACAAAATTAGACAATTTATACAATTTATATAAATTCCATAAATCATATAAATCCTTTACTTGCTTTTTTAAACAATTTTAAACGCTTTTTACACCCTTTTGATAATAAATAAATAAATAAAAGATTATAAATACTGTATGTATATATTTTAATTTATTCAATTAGTTTGATAAAATGATTCATGATTAAAAAAATCACTAAAAAAACGAAAAGATTAACAGCTTTAGAAATTTTAGCCAAATAAAAATGTACAACTTACGAACTGCACAGCCATGTATGAGATGTTAAAGAAGCAAGTTTTAGAAAAATCTAAATAAATTNTATCAATTTATATCAATTTATATCAATTTATATCAATTTATATCAATTTATATCAATTTATATCAATTTATATCAATTTACATCAAACGACTTTTTTTTTTTTTTTTATTCTTTCTTTCGTTTTTTTGTCAAATAAATAACCTTTTTGCTTTTTACGAATTTTATACAAATTATACAAATTAGACAAATTAAACAAAATTAGACAATTTATACAATTTATATAAATTCCATAAATCATATAAATCCTTTACTTGCTTTTTTAAACAATTTTAAACGCTTTTTACACCCTTTTGATAATAAATAAATAAATAAAAGATTATAAATACTGTATGTATATATTTTAATTTATTCAATTAGTTTGATAAAATGATTCATGATTAAAAAAATCACTAAAAAAACGAAAAGATTAACAGCTTTAGAAATTTTAGCCAAATAAAAATGTACAACTTACGAACTGCACAGCCATGTATGAGATGTTAAAGAAGCAAGTTTTAGAAAAATCTAAATAAATTAAATAAATCTAAATCATTTAAGGAATAATATCGTATTACAGAATTAATTAGTGCATTTAATTATTACACAACATCTCATAAAACAACAACAACGTATAAACAAAAACAAAATATCTCGGATATCGAATATTATCGAAAATCGGAAATGGATGACAAAAAAAAAATCTTAAAATTTTCCCTTCAATAAAATCAAAAAAAAAAAAAAAAATATTCGTTTCCCTTTTTTGATAAAGAAATGCTGTAAATATTGTAATAGGAGAAAAAGAAAAAAAAAATGTTTTGTGTGGAGATTGTCGGAATATAGATGTTCAGAATGCATTGGCTCGTGCTGTTTAAAAGGAGATGTATGCACGTGATAAACGAAAAAAATGCAAATATTGATAAATTTAATTTATTTTTAATTATTAATTATTTAATTTACTTTAGTTCGGTTATAATATTTAAAATTGTTAATTTATTACGTGCGATATTATATTAATAGTATTATTAGTATCTATATTAATAGTATGATTAGATTGGTATATCATTAGTATTAGTTTAGTTTAAGTTTATTATTAGTGAATTTAAAGTTCGCCTAATAAATAATAAATAAATAAATAAATAAATAAATAATAATGGTAATTATAAATAGTAATAAATATAAATTTCGGTCGGAGATGAACCAAAAAAAAATATGATAATGTAATATCTACTCGTTTTATAATTAAAGTTAAAAATAATTTATCTGTTTATATAAATAGATCATTCACATTTTTCTATAGTACACATATTAACTTATTTATATTAATTTGATTATTTGAAAAGTTTATTGTATCATTATTATTATGTCAAAAAAAAATTGAATGATAAAAATAGAAAAAAATTATAAATTATTATATAATACAGTCATGAGATACAGATACAGTTATGAGATATATTATTTAAAATATATTATCATATTAAAATTCTTTAATTTGTAAAAGTATATAAATATTTGCAAACTTTATAAATTATAATTATAAATTTAAATAAATAATGAAATTTCATGCACAGTTCATTTATTATTATTAAAAAAATAAAATAAAAAATAAATTAAATTAATAATTAATAATTAATTAATTTGAAATTTAAATTATTAACCATAAAAGAAATTAAAAAATAGTAAAAGGAAATTAAAAAAAAAACAGAAATAATATAATTATATTATTTTGACTTAGTCTATACACTAGTGATCTGCATTAAAAGGTTTAGGATAGTTTAAAAATTTAAAACTTAAAAAATTAAAAAATAAAATAATTTAGGATTGAACTAAATTGTTTAATCTGAATTATTATAATGCATTCTAGAATATTTTCATAATTAGTTATTTATTAAATGTTTGTAAATAAACAATAAAAAATATATAGTTTTAGGATTATAAAATATTTTTTTAAAAATTAAATATTTGTTAATCAAATTATATTATATAAAGAATAAATGTATTTGTAACAACATGTTACTTGTAACAACCTTGTATTAGCCAATAATATTTAGCTTTTTACTTTTAAGTTACACATAGATTAAGCCATTTTATTGGCTCTACTAATTGTTGTGACAAGTAACATGTTGTTACAATTAGATTTATCCTTATATAAATTATATAAAAAATTTTTGTTAATAAATAATTATTATTTATAAAAAAATATTAATTAAAGTATAAAATATCTAGTACTTATTAAGTACCTAATATATATTAAATATAGATATTATAATATATCTAATTTGATAATATTAATAATTAAAAAAATTATATTGAAATTATTTGAATATAAATAATATATATATATAATTAATTAAATTAAATAAAATTAATTAATTATTGTATAAATATAAAAATTAATTAAAAAATAAAATTATTTTCAATTTGTAAATTTGATATTTAAAAAAATATTATTATTTTTAAAAAAATTAAATTATATATTAAAAAAGAATAATTAAAAACATTTATAAAAATTAAATTATCAAATTAAAAACCTTCTATAAATTTTATAATTTTAATAATTCTATTAAATTAATTTACTTTCATATAATTCTTTTATTTTATCAATTAATAATACTTGTATAACAAGTTTAATATTTCAATTTTTATCAAAAAAGTTATATTATATCTATTAATATTTTATACTAGCTAAATAAACAAAAATTGAAATTCTATTGATAATACAAATTGAATATTTTATTTATAAAAATTTATAAAATAAAAATTTCTTATTATAAATCAAAATAAATTGAAAATTTTTACCTATAAAATAATTATTTATACTTAATTATATTTGTTTATAAAATTATTTTAAGGTTCCAAAATTATAATTTTAGAAAAAAAAGTCAAAATAATTTTTTATAAAAAATAAAATTTTTAACACATTTTCAAGATACTGTAAATGTTTTTCTTTACTTTTACTATATATAAAAATATTATCTAAATATACAATTATATATTAATTTAACATTTCTCAAAAAATGTTATTTATTAACATCATGAAAATAGTTAATACATTAGTTAATTTAAAAAGTATTACAAGAAATTCAAAATAATTATATCAAATATAAAATATAGTTTTTAACATGTTACTTTTCTTAATTCAAATTTGGTAATATTCTAAATAAAGATTAATCTTTGAAAAATATCTTGTTCCTTGTAAACAATCTATTAATTTCTCAATTAAAGATAAAAGGTATCAATTTTTAATAGTGATTTTATTCAATATATAATAATTTACATATAATTAGAGTATTTTATCTTTTTTATATACAAATATACTAGTTGAAAATTCACAAATACAATATATTAAATATATTAAATACCAAATAAGTATAGTATTTATATTTAATTTTATATACTTATTAGATATTTAATAAGTGTAAAAAATATTTTTTTATACCTATTGAATATCCAATAAGTTGTACAAAATTAAACATAGATATTATACTTATTTAGTATTTAATATGAATCTCAAAATTATAATTTTAAAAAAAAAAAATTAAAATAGTTTTTTATAAAAAATAAAATTATTTTACTTAAAACCTGAAATTTTTTAATTATATAGATAAATTCTTTAATTAAAAATATATATAACTAAATACTTTTTTATTTCTATATATAGAATAGATTTTGAATAAATTTTAAAAAAACAAAATACTTTAAAAATTTAAAATTAATTTTAAGATTTCAACTAGCGATAATATAATTCCATATAACAAGATTATATATATTTCTAAAATTAATTTTAAATTTTTGAGGTATTTTATCTTTTTGAGAATCTATTTTATATATAAAAGTAAAAAAATATCTGAATAGTTAAAAAATTTCAAATTTTAAGTAAATAATTTTATTTTTTATAAAAAACTATTTTAATTTTTTTTTCAAATTGTAATTTTAAAATTTCAAAATAATTTTATATATAAGTATAGATAAAATACTTGGACAAATAAATAAATTAATTATTTATTTCTTTAATTTATTTAACTTTTTATAAGATATTCAATAAATAGATCAAAATAATAGTTTGTATTTCAAAATTAGATTTATAATATAATATATTTTTTGCTGTGATAATAATTGATTAAATAATTTCTTAAGAAATACATTTTGAAATTTTTCAAAAATATTTTTAACTTCTTTTGATTATACAATAAATTTATTATTTGTTTCTTCTACCAATGCAAATATAACAAATAATTTATTATTATTTTTTGCTATAGTAAATTGTTATTAATACTGATTAAATAAAAAAAAATAGGACAATTTATCATAAATAGAATTTTGATTAATGATTAAATTTATTAAGATTTATTAAATTATATATATCGTCAAAATTAATTTGACCTTGACTTAATTTTTAATTGTGTTTAACTTAACTAATTACGTTAATTACTAGTAAAAGTCAAAATTTGCTTTGACTTAACTTCAATTTTTCTTAATTTTAATTGCGTCTGACTCAATTCAATAGTTTTAATGATATGTATATATTAAATATATACTGCACACAAAATTATTTTGAAATTGAAAAATTACAATTTTGAAAAAAAAATTAAAATAGTTTTTCATAAAAGACAAAATTATTTTACTTAAAACTTGAAATTTTATAATCACCTAGATAAAAGTGATACCCATAATTATGAATTAAGAGTTATGATATTACTGCTTGTATCGTAATTATTAAGGATTTCAATGAAAAAAAATCTGTAATTCCGTAATTCATAATTATCCGTAAGTCCGTAATTGTTCTGTAAGTCCGTAATTATTCATAATTATTTAATTTTAAAATTTTATTATTAAATTTTTAAACATTTAAGTTTAAATATCTATAGTTATTTTAATTTTAATGTACAGAATTTGAAACTTTTACATAAAATACAAATTATTCTTAATTTTAAGTTTAATTATTAATACTTTTAATGTTTAATTATTAAAATTAAAAGTTTTATATGTAAAAACTATTAGTAATTATTTTTAAAATTAATTTTTAATTAATAAACTTTATTTTAAAATATTTCGGTCAAAAATTATCTGATTTGAATGAAAAAAAGTATCATTTTGAAGCCAGAAACATGAAGATTCCAAATATATACTTTATTGTTATACAAAAGTCTGTAATTAGTTACGGAATTACGGATTTGTATCGTAATTCATTTAAAAAATCTGTAATATTAAGGACTTGTAAAATAATTAAGGACACCAGCTTTACACCTAGATAAATTTCTTAATTAAAAATATATATAACTAAGTACTTTTTTTATTTCTATATATAGAATAAATTCTGCATAAATCTCAAAAAAACAAAATACTTCAAAAATTAAAAATTAATTTTGAAAACATATATATGCTCAACATCAAATCTAAAAATATAAAAATTATTAAATTTCNTCATAATTATTTAATTTTAAAATTTTATTATTAAATTTTTAAACATTTAAGTTTAAATATCTATAGTTATTTTAATTTTAATGTACAGAATTTGAAACTTTTACATAAAATACAAATTATTCTTAATTTTAAGTTTAATTATTAATACTTTTAATGTTTAATTATTAAAATTAAAAGTTTTATATGTAAAAACTATTAGTAATTATTTTTAAAATTAATTTTTAATTAATAAACTTTATTTTAAAATATTTCGGTCAAAAATTATCTGATTTGAATGAAAAAAAGTATCATTTTGAAGCCAGAAACATGAAGATTCCAAATATATACTTTATTGTTATACAAAAGTCTGTAATTAGTTACGGAATTACGGATTTGTATCGTAATTCATTTAAAAAATCTGTAATATTAAGGACTTGTAAAATAATTAAGGACACCAGCTTTACACCTAGATAAATTTCTTAATTAAAAATATATATAACTAAGTACTTTTTTTATTTCTATATATAGAATAAATTCTGCATAAATCTCAAAAAAACAAAATACTTCAAAAATTAAAAATTAATTTTGAAAACATATATATGCTCAACATCAAATCTAAAAATATAAAAATTATTAAATTTCAAAATATTATATAATAAATTATTATTTTTTATTTATATTTTTCATTATTTACTTTTTTACTTCTTTCTTATTAATAAGACAATATGAAATCTTTATATAAGTTTTATGTAAACTTTCATATATTTTAATTGTAATCTATTTATTACTCTATATTCTCAAATTGTATTGATAATATGATAAATCTATAAGTGAAATTTTAAAAATTTTAAATAAAAAAGTAAAATATTTCAAAATAATTCAATGAATAAATTAGTTCAATTATTGTTTGTTTTTATATAATTGAATAAATTAATATATCAACCTATTTAATATTCTCTAGATAATTATTTTTATCTGAAAATTTTTCAAATCACTTTTTTTAAATTTTCTGATCTATTTACACTGGTCAAATAAAAAAAATAAAATGGTTTTATCATGAATAGAATTCTAATTGATGGCTAAATTTGCTAAGATTTATTAAATATACACTGGTCGAATGAACAAAAATCAGAATCCTATTGATGACGCAAATATGCATAAATCAGATATCCTATTTGTGAAAATTCATAAATCGAAAATTCCTATTTATAAATCAGAAAAAATCGACTGCCTATACTTAATAAATCTTAGCAAATTTAGCCATCAATCGGAATCCTATTCATGGTAAAACTGTCCAATTTTTTTCCATTCGACCAGTGATAGGTAGTTGATTTTTTCAATTTATAAATAGGAATTTTCGATTTATGAATTTTCACAAATAGGATATCCGATTTATGCATAGTGTTAGGAATCGCGAATACAAAATCGCGATTAATCGACTATTAACTATATAGTCGAGTATAAATGTTAACAGACGATTAATCGCAATTAATCGACATTATCAAAATCGTGATTAATCATGAATAATCACGATTAATTGTTATATTTTTTTAAAAAAATATAATAATTAATAAATATTAATAATCGTGATTAATCATTATATTTTTTTAAAAAAATAATCGTGATTAACAATATTATAATTAATCATTATATTTTTTAAAAAAATATAATAATTAAAAATTATAATTATAATATTATAATTATATAATATTATAATTATATAATATTATATTTATAAATATTTTTTTTTGAATAAAAATTATAATATTATATAATTATAATATTATAATTATAATATTCAAAAGAAAAATATAATATTATATTTATAATATTATATTTTTCTTTAAAAATTATAATATTATAATTATAATATTATAATTATAATATATATATAATCTAACGATAATCTTTTTTTTTTTTTAGATTCCTTCCGATCAACATGAGCGAGCCGATAATAATAATCGAACCTCGGGAAAATTGGACCAACGCCGAGAAGAGAAGAACGCCACAGCATAAAAATAAAAATAAAGAAGAGGGCAGAGAAAAGGGTGGAGAAGAGGGTGGAAGAGAAAGTGGAGGAGAGGGTGCGTGAAGAGCCGAAATCGCCGAAATCACCAAAATTACGGTCGCAGAAGGTCACAGACGCTCAGGAAAAGGGAGTAAGAGAAGAATGGGGAGTATAAGAAGAGAAGAGAACTACAGAAGAGAGGAGAGCGAAGAACTTGAGGGGAAAAGAGCAGAAAAAGAAGTGGGAAAAAATAAAATCGCCGAAATCGCCAAAATTACGGTCGCGGAAGGTCACGGATGCTCAGGAGAAGGAAGTAAGAGAAGAAAGGGGAGTATAAGAAGAGAAGAGAACTACAGAAGAGAGGAGAGCGAAGAACTTGAGAGGGAAAGAGCAGAAAAAGAAGTGAGAAAAAAATAAAATCGTCGAAATCGCCGAAATTACAGTTGCAAATGGTCACGGGCGCCACAGACGCTTAAGAGAAGGGAGTACTGAAGTAAGGGGAAGTTTAAGAAGAGAAGAGAGCGTAGAACTCGAGGAAAGAAGAATTGAAAAAAAAGTGAGAAAAAATAAAATCGTCAAAATCACCAAAATCGCTGAAATTACGCTCACAAAGGGTCACAGATGTCACGGACAGCTAAAAGAAGGGAATAAGGGAGTAAAGGGAAGTGTAAGAAGAGAAGAGTACGACAGAAGTAAAGAGAGTGAAGAACTTAAGAAAAGAAGAATAGAAAAAGAAGTGAGTAAAAAAAGAAAAAGAATTATAGAAATAAGTGANATATTATAATTATAATATTATAATTATAATATATATATAATCTAACGATAATCTTTTTTTTTTTTTAGATTCCTTCCGATCAACATGAGCGAGCCGATAATAATAATCGAACCTCGGGAAAATTGGACCAACGCCGAGAAGAGAAGAACGCCACAGCATAAAAATAAAAATAAAGAAGAGGGCAGAGAAAAGGGTGGAGAAGAGGGTGGAAGAGAAAGTGGAGGAGAGGGTGCGTGAAGAGCCGAAATCGCCGAAATCACCAAAATTACGGTCGCAGAAGGTCACAGACGCTCAGGAAAAGGGAGTAAGAGAAGAATGGGGAGTATAAGAAGAGAAGAGAACTACAGAAGAGAGGAGAGCGAAGAACTTGAGGGGAAAAGAGCAGAAAAAGAAGTGGGAAAAAATAAAATCGCCGAAATCGCCAAAATTACGGTCGCGGAAGGTCACGGATGCTCAGGAGAAGGAAGTAAGAGAAGAAAGGGGAGTATAAGAAGAGAAGAGAACTACAGAAGAGAGGAGAGCGAAGAACTTGAGAGGGAAAGAGCAGAAAAAGAAGTGAGAAAAAAATAAAATCGTCGAAATCGCCGAAATTACAGTTGCAAATGGTCACGGGCGCCACAGACGCTTAAGAGAAGGGAGTACTGAAGTAAGGGGAAGTTTAAGAAGAGAAGAGAGCGTAGAACTCGAGGAAAGAAGAATTGAAAAAAAAGTGAGAAAAAATAAAATCGTCAAAATCACCAAAATCGCTGAAATTACGCTCACAAAGGGTCACAGATGTCACGGACAGCTAAAAGAAGGGAATAAGGGAGTAAAGGGAAGTGTAAGAAGAGAAGAGTACGACAGAAGTAAAGAGAGTGAAGAACTTAAGAAAAGAAGAATAGAAAAAGAAGTGAGTAAAAAAAGAAAAAGAATTATAGAAATAAGTGAAGAAGAGAATGAAGAGGAGGATAAAGAGAAGGATAAAGAAGAAGATAAAAAAGAGAAAAGCGAAGAGAAAATAAATAATAATAAAAAAAGATTAGAAAAAGGAAAAAAAAAGGCAGTAGAACATGAAAAAAATATAGATATGGAAGATACAGAAGGTTAAATTCTAGAAAATAATTCTATTTTGAATGATAATGAAAATGATTTTTTATCTTTTGAAATGAATTTAATGAATTTTCTAAGTGAAGAAGAAACACCTATTGCTTCATCAAATAAAAATATTATCCAAAAAACCACAATGAATAGAATAAAAGGTAATACAAATAAGAAAGGAATTGAATTAGATAATTATAAAACCAGTGATGAAAATAATAAAGGTGATGAAGATGATGAAGATGATGAAGGTGATGGAGATGATGAAGGTGATGAAGGTGATGAAGGTGATGGAGGTGATGAAGATGATGAAGGTGATGAAGGGGAAATCAATAACAATAATATTCTAAGTAATTCCAGTCGTCTTCAAAATCGTAGAAAAAGAAAAGCATCTGTTTTATTAAAAACTTCTAAAGGAAAAAAATCAAAAACAAAAAAATCAAAAACAGTGGCAGCATTGAGAACTAGTTTGTTTGAGATTTTTTCATAACTGATCATGATATAGAAACAGGTGTTATTTATACAATCTGTCAAGTAAAAGATTGTACACGCAAATATACTCATCATGGTTCTACAACTAATTATACAAAACATCTTCGTGATGATCATCATATTACTGAAGCTTCACTATCTTCAAAAACTCCAGAAGAAATAAAAAATCTAAAACAATCAAAACAACAATCTATTGTTGAACTTTTATCAAGACCTCTTAATTCAAGAAAACAAAAATTATTAAATCAAGATCTTGTGAAATTTATAGTAGGAACAAGACAACTATTATCTATTGTTGAAAATGATTATTTCAAAAATTATAGTAATGCACTCAATTCACAATTTTCTATTCCTTGCATTAACACAGTTAAAAATTTAATTGATCTTTCATATAATTATATGAAAAAACAACTCAAAGACACTATAATTAATTCTATTGATTATATTCATTTAACCTTTGATCTGTGGTCATCAAAAGCACATGATTCATATTTGGGCATTACTGCTCATTGGATTAGCAAAGAATTTGAAATTTGTAATATGGTTTTGAATGTTGGAGAAATACCATATCCACATATTGGTGTTGAAATTTCTCGTCATGTATCAAAAGTTCTTGATGACTGGAATTTGGAAGATAAAATAATAATTATAGTTACAGATAATGGAAGTAATGTTAAATCTGCAGTAACAAGATTGGGAAAAGATTGGATCCCATGTGCTGCTCATATGTTGCAATTATCAGTTAATAAAGGATTAAAAATAATTGATCCTTTAATAACAAAAGTAAAAAATCTTATTATTTTTTTGGGAAGTGATAAAAGAAGACAACAATTAAGACGTGCACAAGTTATGTGTAATCAAATTCAAGAAAATGAAACAGTTAAAATTATTAAGCCTATAGATATAAGGTAGAATTCATTTTACAATGCTTTAGTTCGACTTTATGAATTAAAAAATTCAATTAAATGGTTAGCTAATAACTTAGAAAATAGTCATTCATCAATTGATGTTCGTGATTTTAATATTATGGATCAACTTTTACCCACTTCAACAGAATAGAAAGCTATTCAAGATTTAACAAAATTATTAGCTTCTGCTGAACAAGCAACAAGATTATTAGGAGGAGAAAATTATACAACATTAGCTCTTACTGTTCCAATAATTGATGAAGTTATATGTAATTTTAAAAATATAAAATCAAAAAATACTACTATTACAAATATTACAATTTCAAATATTTGTAATACTATTTTGAATGATCTTGAAACAAGATGGAATATCCCAAATAATTATGGAGTAATTGCATCATTTTTAGATCCTAGATTTAAAAATTTAACTTTTTGTTCACAAGTAAGTATATATTTTTTTAATTAAATAATTTATATAATATTTAACTTTTTATATAATTTATTATTTAGAATACACGTGATATTATACATAACAAAATTAAAAAAGAAATTGAAGAAATTGTAAATTTGTCATCTGATAAAACTCAAAGTTCATTAGAAGTAGATTCAACATCTTTAATATCATCTTTTTTTTCACATCTTTCTTCAACTTCCAATCAAGAATTTAGAACTAATTCAAATGAATTTGAACAGTATTTACAAATGAAAGAGTTATTAATGCATGAAAAAAGTGATCCTTTAATTTGGTGGAAAGCAAATTGTAATTCATATTCCAATTTATCAAAATTGGCACAAAAATATTTATCAATTTCTGCAACATCTGTACCATCTGAAAGATTATTTTCAGATGCTGGAATTTATGTAACTTCTCTTAGAAATAGGTTAAATCCACATTTAGTCAATCAAATTCTTTTTATTAAACGAAATAATACATATGTAGAAATGTTTCCTTAATAAATTTTAATTTTTAATATAACTTTTATAATTTCTAATATTAATTTACCAATTCTAAATGTTAATTTTGATTTAATATCAAACCATCACTAGTCGAAATGGTTCAATTTGGCTAAAATTCAGCTAAAATTCAGTTAAAATTCGACTGTGCGATTTTCAGCTGAAATATAACCAAAAGTCAACCGAAATTTTTCTTTTTTTTTTTGCCGATTGGCTGCCAATCGGCAAAAATTTGGTAATAAAAATTCTGATAGAAATCAGAAAGAAATATTTAACAATCGGAAAGAAAACGGTAAGTAAATTTATTCAAAATTCTGATAGCAATCAGAAAGAAATATTCAAAATTCGGAAAGAAAACGGTAAGTAAATTTATTCTGAATTCTAATGGAAATCAGAAAGAAATATTCAAAATCCGGTAAGTAAATTTATTCAGAATTCTGATGGAAATCAGAAAAATTCGGTAAGTAAATTTATTCAAAATTCTGATAGAAATCAGAAAGAAATATTCAAGAATTGTTCAAAATCTGATAAGTAAATTTATTCAGAACTCAGATAGAAATCAGAAAGAAATATTCAAGAATTGTTCAAAATCCAGTAAGTAAATTTATTCAGAACTTAAATAGAAATTAAAAAGAAATATTCAAAATCCGGTAAATAAACTTGGTCAAAATTCTGATAAAAATCAGAAAGAAATATTCAAGAATTGTTCAAAATCCGGTAAGTAAACTTGGTCAGAATTCCGATAGAAATCAGAAAGAAATATTCAAAATTCGGAAAGAAAACAGTAAGTAAATTTGGTCAAAATTCTAATAGAAATTAGAAAGAAATATTCAAGAATTGGAAAGAAAACGATAAGTAAACTTGATCAAAATTCTAATAGAAATCAGAAAGAAATATTCAAAATCTGGTAAGAAACGGAAAGTAAACTTGATCAAAATTCTGATAGAAATCAAAAAGAAATATTTAAGAATTGGTTAAAATCCGGTAAGTAAACTTGGTCAAAATTCTAGAAATCAAAAAAAAATATTCAAAAAATCGGAAAGAAAACTTAGTTAAAATTCTAATAGAAATCAGAAACAAATATTCAAAATTCGGAAAATAAACTTGATCAAAATTCTGATAGAAATCAGAAACAAATATTCAAAATTCGGAAAGAAAATGGTAAGTAAACGAAAATGGCTAATGTTCTTTATTAAATAATCTAAAAATAATCATTAAAAATAATAAAAATAATATTAAAATATCCTAAAATATATTGATAAATGTCTATATATTATATACTTATTGAAATTATTATTGTTCGGCCGAAATTTTTGAACTAGAAGTACTAACAAAACTCGGCCCATCTTCCCCCTCCGTTTGCATGAATTCAGTGTCATAAACGACATCTTCTTATTCATTACATGCCCAATTAGGGGCTTTCGCTGGAGAGGAGAAATCATACCGCTGAATTTCATCGGAATAGCTTCGTTTCCGTTGTAATTGAGTAGTAGTACTTGAAGCTGATTTGGGATCAAGTACATTTCTGAGCAAGTGTTTTAGCTAAATATTACCCCTATAAGAAGTCGTATTACTTAAAATATACTTAAATTTTTTTAAAATATACTTAAAAATTTTTAAAATATACTTAAAATATACTTAAAATNGAAAATGGCTAATGTTCTTTATTAAATAATCTAAAAATAATCATTAAAAATAATAAAAATAATATTAAAATATCCTAAAATATATTGATAAATGTCTATATATTATATACTTATTGAAATTATTATTGTTCGGCCGAAATTTTTGAACTAGAAGTACTAACAAAACTCGGCCCATCTTCCCCCTCCGTTTGCATGAATTCAGTGTCATAAACGACATCTTCTTATTCATTACATGCCCAATTAGGGGCTTTCGCTGGAGAGGAGAAATCATACCGCTGAATTTCATCGGAATAGCTTCGTTTCCGTTGTAATTGAGTAGTAGTACTTGAAGCTGATTTGGGATCAAGTACATTTCTGAGCAAGTGTTTTAGCTAAATATTACCCCTATAAGAAGTCGTATTACTTAAAATATACTTAAATTTTTTTAAAATATACTTAAAAATTTTTAAAATATACTTAAAATATACTTAAAATATACTTAAAATTTCTTAAAATATACTTAAAGTATACTTAAAATTTTTTAAAATATACTTAAGATATACTTAAAATTTTTTAAAATATACTTAAGATATACTTAAAATTTTTTAAAATATACTTAAGATATACTTAAAATTTTTTAAAATATACTTAAGATATACTTAAAATTTTTTAAAATATACTTAAGATATACTTAAAATTTTTTAAAATATACTTAAGATATACTTAAAATTTTTTAAAATATACTTAAGATATACTTAAAATTTTTTAAAATATACTTAAGATATACTTAAAATTTTTTAAAATATACTTAAGATATACTTAAAATTTTTTAAAATATACTTAAGATATACTTAAAATTTTTTAAAATATACTTAAGATATACTTAAAATTTTTTAAAATATACTTAAGATATACTTAAAATTTTTTAAAATATACTTAAGATATACTTAAAATTTTTTAAAATATACTTAAGATATACTTAAAATTTTTTAAAATATACTTAAGATATACTTAAAATTTTTTAAAATATACTTAAGATATACTTAAAATTTTTTAAAATATACTTAAGATATACTTAAAATTTTTTAAAATATACTTAAGATATACTTAAAATTTTTTAAAATATACTTAAGATATACTTAAAATTTTTTAAAATATACTTAAGATATACTTAAAATTTTTTAAAATATACTTAAGATATACTTAAAATTTTTTAAAATATACTTAAGATATACTTAAAATTTTTTAAAATATACTTAAGATATACTTAAAATTTTTTAAAATATACTTAAGATATACTTAAAATTTTTTAAAATATACTTAAGATATACTTAAAATTTTTTAAAATATACTTAAGATATACTTAAAATTTTTTAAAATATACTTAAGATATACTTAAAATTTTTTAAAATATACTTAAGATATACTTAAAATTTTTTAAAATATACTTAAGATATACTTAAAATTTTTTAAAATATACTTAAGATATACTTAAAATTTTTTAAAATATACTTAAGATATACTTAAAATTTTTTAAAATATACTTAAGATATACTTAAAATTTTTTAAAATATACTTAAGATATACTTAAAATTTTTTAAAATATACTTAAGATATACTTAAAATTTTTTAAAATATACTTAAGATATACTTAAAATTTTTTAAAATATACTTAAGATATACTTAAAATTTTTTAAAATATACTTAAGATATACTTAAAATTTTTTAAAATATACTTAAGATATACTTAAAATTTTTTAAAATATACTTAAGATATACTTAAAATTTTTTAAAATATACTTAAGATATACTTAAAATTTTTTAAAATATACTTAAGATATACTTAAAATTTTTTAAAATATACTTAAGATATACTTAAAATTTTTTAAAATATACTTAAGATATACTTAAAATTTTTTAAAATATACTTAAGATATACTTAAAATTTTTTAAAATATACTTAAGATATACTTAAAATTTTTTAAAATATACTTAAGATATACTTAAAATTTTTTAAAATATACTTAAGATATACTTAAAATTTTTTAAAATATACTTAAGATATACTTAAAATTTTTTAAAATATACTTAAGATATACTTAAAATTTTTTAAAATATACTTAAGATATACTTAAAATTTTTTAAAATATACTTAAGATATACTTAAAATTTTTTAAAATATACTTAAGATATACTTAAAATTTTTTAAAATATACTTAAGATATACTTAAAATTTTTTAAAATATACTTAAGATATACTTAAAATTTTTTAAAATATACTTAAGATATACTTAAAATTTTTTAAAATATACTTAAGATATACTTAAAATTTTTTAAAATATACTTAAGATATACTTAAAATTTTTTAAAATATACTTAAGATATACTTAAAATTTTTTAAAATATACTTAAGATATACTTAAAATTTTTTAAAATATACTTAAGATATACTTAAAATTTTTTAAAATATACTTAAGATATACTTAAAATTTTTTAAAATATACTTAAGATATACTTAAAATTTTTTAAAATATACTTAAGATATACTTAAAATTTTTTAAAATATACTTAAGATATACTTAAAATTTTTTAAAATATACTTAAGATATACTTAAAATTTTTTAAAATATACTTAAGATATACTTAAAATTTTTTAAAATATACTTAAGATATACTTAAAATTTTTTAAAATATACTTAAGATATACTTAAAATTTTTTAAAATATACTTAAGATATACTTAAAATTTTTTAAAATATACTTAAGATATACTTAAAATTTTTTAAAATATACTTAAGATATACTTAAAATTTTTTAAAATATACTTAAGATATACTTAAAATTTTTTAAAATATACTTAAGATATACTTAAAATTTTTTAAAATATACTTAAGATATACTTAAAATTTTTTAAAATATACTTAAGATATACTTAAAATTTTTTAAAATATACTTAAGATATACTTAAAATTTTTTAAAATATACTTAAGATATACTTAAAATTTTTTAAAATATACTTAAGATATACTTAAAATTTTTTAAAATATACTTAAGATATACTTAAAATTTTTTAAAATATACTTAAGATATACTTAAAATTTTTTAAAATATACTTAAGATATACTTAAAATTTTTTAAAATATACTTAAGATATACTTAAAATTTTTTAAAATATACTTAAGATATACTTAAAATTTTTTAAAATATACTTAAGATATACTTAAAATTTTTTAAAATATACTTAAGATATACTTAAAATTTTTTAAAATATACTTAAGATATACTTAAAATTTTTTAAAATATACTTAAGATATACTTAAAATTTTTTAAAATATACTTAAGATATACTTAAAATTTTTTAAAATATACTTAAGATATACTTAAAATTTTTTAAAATATACTTAAGATATACTTAAAATTTTTTAAAATATACTTAAGATATACTTAAAATTTTTTAAAATATACTTAAGATATACTTAAAATTTTTTAAAATATACTTAAGATATACTTAAAATTTTTTAAAATATACTTAAGATATACTTAAAATTTTTTAAAATATACTTAAGATATACTTAAAATTTTTTAAAATATACTTAAGATATACTTAAAATTTTTTAAAATATACTTAAGATATACTTAAAATTTTTTAAAATATACTTAAGATATACTTAAAATTTTTTAAAATATACTTAAGATATACTTAAAATTTTTTAAAATATACTTAAGATATACTTAAAATTTTTTAAAATATACTTAAGATATACTTAAAATTTTTTAAAATATACTTAAGATATACTTAAAATTTTTTAAAATATACTTAAGATATACTTAAAATTTTTTAAAATATACTTAAGATATACTTAAAATTTTTTAAAATATACTTAAGATATACTTAAAATTTTTTAAAATATACTTAAGATATACTTAAAATTTTTTAAAATATACTTAAGATATACTTAAAATTTTTTAAAATATACTTAAGATATACTTAAAATTTTTTAAAATATACTTAAGATATACTTAAAATTTTTTAAAATATACTTAAAATATACTTAAAATTTTTAAGTATATTTTAAGAAATTTTAAGTATATTTTAAGTATATTTTAAGTATATTTTAAAAATTTTTAAGTATATTTTAAAAAAATTTAAGTATATTTTAAGTATACAACTTCTTATAAGGTACGCGAAAATAGATTAAAAAAAAAATAAGTATTAAGAAAATTTCAGTAATAAATCGATAATAAATTAGTAATAATTGTTAAAGAATAAAAGCATTTCGGTAATAAATAAAAGAATATAATTTTTTACATATAATATTAAAAAAAAAGAAAGAAAAAATAAATATTAGTAATATTTTGATAATAAATTGAAAGAGAAAAAAATAAATATCAGTAATAAATCGATAATAATTTGGTAATAAATAAAAGAATATAATTTTTTGTATATAATATTAAAAAAAAGAAAGAAAAAATAAGTATTAGTAATATTTCGGTAATAAATTGAAAAAGAAAAAAAATAAATATCAGTAATAAATCGATAATAAATCGGTAATAAATAAAATGATATATATAATATTAAAAAAAAAGAAAGAAAAAATAAGTATTAGTAATATTTCAGAATTGAAAAAGAAAAAAAATAAAATTGATAATAAATCGATAATAAATCGGTAATAAATAAAAAGATATATATAATATTAAAAAAAAGAAAGAAAAAATAAGTATTAGTAATATTTCGGTAATAGACAAAAAATAAAATCATTAATAAATCAGTAATAAATTGATAATAAATAAAAGAATATAATTTTTTGCATATAATATTAAAAAAAAGAGAAAAAAAATAAGTATTAGTAATATTTCGGTAATAAATTAAATGAAAAAAGATAAAATCATTAATAAATCAGTAATAAATCAGTAATAAATAAAAGGATATATATAATATTAAAAAAAAGAAAGAAAAAATAAGTATTAGTAATATTTCGGTAATAGAAAAAAAATAAAATCATTAATAAATCGGTAATAAATCGATAATAAATAAAAAAATATAATTTTTTGCATATAATATTAAAAAAAA
>PQFF01000040.1:198577-213581 GCA_003547095.1 Diversispora epigaea
AAAACATGCAACAAGTATTCTTAAAGAGTTAGATAATTATCGCTTAGAAGTTTATCCTTTTGATTCAATTACATGGAATCAATTTAATAATGATATTTATAGATATTGGTGTTTTGTTTCTGCATCTACGAATGAATTAGGATTTGTGGTATGTAGAATTTTTGGAATATGTGTTAATGCAGCTTCTGTTGAAAGACTTTGGAGTTGTATGGGCTTTATTCATTCGAATCGGCGTAACTGATTATCAGTACGTTTTAATTATTTATTAATCAATTAACTAATAATGACATCATAATTTTTTTAATTTATTAAATATTTAATGTAATTTTTATTTTTATTAGATTTCTAAAGTTCTCAATATGAGTAAGTTGAGAGCAGATATTACATATAATCATCGTCGGCAAGAAAAAACCCCAATAGTTACAGTACAAACAATAATATCAGAACTTGAATCATTAAAATATAACGAAACTTTGCAAGATAATACAATTGATAACACAATCAATAATACAATTGATAATATAGATTTAACTGACAACGAAAATTTTGAAGTTATTGATAGTTCTCAAGAATCCGAAGAAGAAATAGATGAGGATACTAATTCAGGTGATTTTGGAAATTATTTGCAAGAATGGATAAGTATGCTAGAAGATGAAAAAGAAGCTTTTATTGATCTTGAAGAAAATGAAAATGAAGAGTTGGAAAATATTATTCATCCAGCAATTAATTCGAATGCTAAATGGGAATTATTATCCCTTTTTAAAGAATTAAATTCTCCATTTTAAAAAAAAGAAAATTTATTAAATATAAATAAAAAAAATTATTTTCAAAATTTGCGAATATTAATTATTATATAATATATTTTTTTGTAATCTTAATCAAGTTTATAATAAGAATTTTTCTATCTTTAATCCACACACCAATTCACATCCAGATTTATTTATCATTTGAATCGATTTCTAGTATTTCATCAAAGTTTATATGATTAATAATGAACTTGCTAATGCAAATATTAGAAAGTTGAAAGTAACATCGTGATGGAAATGATTTTAAAGTAAAAAAGAATAAATAAATTTGTTATTGACCAAGGAAATGGAAAATTCATTTCAAACTATACTGGTATTTCTCGCATTTGTTAGGTTCTGAAATATCTGAATTGTCAAAGATACAATTAGAATGATGACGACTAAAGATAATATTGCATGACGTGACGATGATAAAATTCATATGTACATACCAAACATCTTGTATCGTTTTACTTTTAATATTGCACTACCCGTTTTACTTCATTATTTTTATTTTTTGTTTCAGATGTTAAGCATATTACATTATAAATTATATTATGTTTATAATAAATAAATAAAAAAAACAATAATAAAATATTTAAAAAACCCAATTCAAGGAAAAATATATTTTATACGTATATCGTATTATTTATTAAAGGAAAACTATTAAATCTCTTGGACATATGATATATATAAATGTCCCAGACATTGATTTCATTACATGCCCAAATTTGGTCCCGTCCAATGTTCACATTCGCGTCCAGCGACAACACCGCCCACAAGTCAGCAATTACAATTCCAAGAGAGTAACGAAGAGAAAGTAAGGAAAAAAGGTGAGTGAATTATTTATACATTTTTTTTAATAAAGTAAAAAAAAATCATTAATAATACTTACGTTAATCCGTTTCGCAATGGTTCCACTGATCCCAAGAGAGAAAATCCACAAGCCAGCAATACAATTCCAGGGGAGTAACAGAGAGAAAGAAAGTAAGGAAAAAAGGTGAGTGAATAATTTATATATATTTTTTTAAAATAAAAAAAATAATCATTAATAATACTTGCATTAATTTCGCAACAGTTCCACCGATTCCAGGAGAAAGAACCTACTCTAACTGCCGAGCCTGCAACATATGCGTATCCACGTGCCGTAGTCCAATTTATTAGNGATTATCAGTACGTTTTAATTATTTATTAATCAATTAACTAATAATGACATCATAATTTTTTTAATTTATTAAATATTTAATGTAATTTTTATTTTTATTAGATTTCTAAAGTTCTCAATATGAGTAAGTTGAGAGCAGATATTACATATAATCATCGTCGGCAAGAAAAAACCCCAATAGTTACAGTACAAACAATAATATCAGAACTTGAATCATTAAAATATAACGAAACTTTGCAAGATAATACAATTGATAACACAATCAATAATACAATTGATAATATAGATTTAACTGACAACGAAAATTTTGAAGTTATTGATAGTTCTCAAGAATCCGAAGAAGAAATAGATGAGGATACTAATTCAGGTGATTTTGGAAATTATTTGCAAGAATGGATAAGTATGCTAGAAGATGAAAAAGAAGCTTTTATTGATCTTGAAGAAAATGAAAATGAAGAGTTGGAAAATATTATTCATCCAGCAATTAATTCGAATGCTAAATGGGAATTATTATCCCTTTTTAAAGAATTAAATTCTCCATTTTAAAAAAAAGAAAATTTATTAAATATAAATAAAAAAAATTATTTTCAAAATTTGCGAATATTAATTATTATATAATATATTTTTTTGTAATCTTAATCAAGTTTATAATAAGAATTTTTCTATCTTTAATCCACACACCAATTCACATCCAGATTTATTTATCATTTGAATCGATTTCTAGTATTTCATCAAAGTTTATATGATTAATAATGAACTTGCTAATGCAAATATTAGAAAGTTGAAAGTAACATCGTGATGGAAATGATTTTAAAGTAAAAAAGAATAAATAAATTTGTTATTGACCAAGGAAATGGAAAATTCATCTCAAACTATACTGGTATTTCTCGCATTTGTTAGGTTCTGAAATATCTGAATTGTCAAAGATACAATTAGAATGATGACGACTAAAGATAATATTGCATGACGTGACGATGATAAAATTCATATGTACATACCAAACATCTTGTATCGTTTTACTTTTAATATTGCACTACCCGTTTTACTTCATTATTTTTATTTTTTGTTTCAGATGTTAAGCATATTACATTATAAATTATATTATGTTTATAATAAATAAATAAAAAAAACAATAATAAAATATTTAAAAAACCCAATTCAAGGAAAAATATATTTTATACGTATATCGTATTATTTATTAAAGGAAAACTATTAAATCTCTTGGACATATGATATATATAAATGTCCCAGACATTGATTTCATTACATGCCCAAATTTGGTCCCGTCCAATGTTCACATTCGCGTCCAGCGACAACACCGNTAACGAAGAGAAAGTAAGGAAAAAAGGTGAGTGAATTATTTATACATTTTTTTTAATAAAGTAAAAAAAAATCATTAATAATACTTACGTTAATCCGTTTCGCAATGGTTCCACTGATCCCAAGAGAGAAAATCCACAAGCCAGCAATACAATTCCAGGGGAGTAACAGAGAGAAAGAAAGTAAGAAAAAAAGGTGAGTGAATAATTTATATATATTTTTTTAAAATAAAAAAAATAATCATTAATAATACTTGCATTAATTTCGCAACAGTTCCACCGATTCCAGGAGAAAGAACCTACTCTAACTGCCGAGCCTGCAACATATGCGTATCCACGTGCCGTAGTCCAATTTATTAGACCTCGCTTTCCAATAAATGTCAAGCCAGTAATTCCAATTCCAGGAGAGTAACGGAGCAAGGAAAAAAGGTGATTGAATTATTTTTAATAATAATAAAAATAAAATAAAATAAAAAAAAGATTATCAAATTTATATTAATTCGACATAACATTTTTATTAGAACAACAAATCAGCAGATTATATCCTATCATGTGATTATAATTATAAAATGTCCCGGACATTAATTTTTATTGGACATGTCCGCGGACGTCCAAAATTTGAACAGTCCAATGTCCATGTCCGCGTCCGTTGACAACACTGATAGTTAGTACCTTTAAATATTTAAAAATATTCTAAACTAATAAAATAAACAAAATATTACTCACTTATAATTTTTTAAATTATATAATTATCATTTTTTAATCTAAATCTATAAAAATGGTACTGCGCCACACAATTTCACTAAAAAATAGTTCTAAAATAATCAAAAAGTAATAATTAATACTTTTAAATATCTAAAAATTATCTAAACTAATAAAATAAACGAAATATTATCTATTTACAACTCTATAAACTCCTTTAAAACTATATAATTACTCTTCTTTCTTATTTAGATCTATAAAATAGTAATGTGAATAATGTGCTAATTTCGCTATAAAATAGTTTTAAAAAGTAATAGTTAGTATCTTTAAATATCTGAAAATATTCTAAATTAATAAAATAAACAAAATATTACTCACTTATAACTTTTTAAACTATATAATTATTTTTTTTTTAATCTAAATCTATAAAAACAATACTGCGCCACCCGATTTCACTAAAAAATAGTTCTAAAAATAATCAAAAAATAATAATTAATACTTTTAAATATCTAAAAATTATCTAAACTAATAAAATAAACAAAATATTATCTATTTACAACTCTATAAACTTCTTTAAAACTATATAATTATTCTTCTTTCTTGTTTAGATCTATAAAATAGTAATGTGAATAATATGCCGATTTTACTATAAAATAGTTTTAAAAAGTAATAGTTAGTACCTTTAAATATCTAAAAATATTCCAAACTTATAAAATAAACAAAATATTACTTACTTATAATTTTTTAAATTATATAATTATCATTTTTTAATCTAAATCTATAAAAACGGTACTGCGCCACCTGATTTCACTAAAAAATAATTCTAAAAATAATCAAAAAGTAATAATTAATACTTTTAAATATTTAATAAAATAAATGAAATATTATTTATTTACAACTCTATAAACTTCTTTAAAACTATATAATTACTCTTCTTTCTTATTTAGATCTATAGAATAGTAATATGAATAATGTATCAATTTCACTATAAAATAGTTTTAAAAAGTAATAGTTAGTATCTTTAAATATCTAAAAATATTCTAAACTAATAAAATAAACGAAATATTACTCACTTATGATTTTTTAAATTATATAATTATCATTTTTTAATCTAAATCTATAAAAACGATACTACGACACCCGATTTCACTAAAAAATAGTTCTAAAAATAATTAAAAAGTAATAATTAATACTTTTAAATATCTAAAAATTATCTAAACTAATAAAATAAATGAAGTATTATTCACTTACAATTCTATAAACTCCTTTAAAACTATATAATTACTTTTCTTTCTTGTTTAGATCTATAGAATAGTAATATGAATAATGTACCGATTTCATTATAAAATAGTTTTAAAAAGTAATAGTTAGTACCTTTAAATATTTGAAAATATTCTAAACTAATAAAATAAACGAAATATTATTTACTTATAATTTTTTAAATTATATAATTATCATTTTTTTAATCTAAATCTATAAAAACGGTACTGCACCACCTGATTTCACTAAAAAATAGTTCTAAAAATAATCAAAAAGTAATAATTAATACTTTTAAATATCTAAAAATTATCTAAACTAATAAAATAAACGAAATATTATCTATTTACAACTCTATAAACTCCTTTAAAACTATATAATTACTCTTCTTTTTTGTTTAGATCTATTGAATAGTAATGTGAATAATGTGTCGATTTCACTATAAAATAGTTTTAAAAAGTAATAGTTAGTACCTTTAAATATCTAAAAATTATCTAAACTAATAAAATAAATGAAGTATTATTCACTTACAACTCTATAAACTCCTTTAAAACTATTTAATTACTCTTCTTTCTTGTTTAGATCTATAGAATAGTAATGTGAGTAATGTGCCAATTTTACTATAAAAATAGTTCTAAAAAGTAATAGTTAGTACTTTTAAATATCTGAAAATATTCTAAACTAATAAAATAACTATAATATTACTCATTTATAACTCTAAACTCTTTTAAACTATATAATTATTTTTTTAACTCAAAATAATAATTGTAATATAATATTTAAAGAAAGAAATATCGTATCACAGATTAAAAAAATAATTTACAGATTAAAAGAATAATCTTCAGATTAGAGAACAATCTGGATTAATCCTTCAATCTGTAATCAATCTGTGATTAATCCGCAGATTGATATATATAATCCGAATTAATCCAGATTATATTTTTTTTAATCCGGATCTTTTAAATTTTTAAAAAATGATCTGTCAATCCATGTCACCACGGATAATCCGTCGGATTAACGGATAAGTCATCCACAGATCGCACCTCTATGATGATGAAGTTTTAAATATTTCTTCTGAAGATGAAATAGAAGAAATGAAAGAAATAAGTATCGAAAGTAAAGAAGAATCAGCTGATGAATTTATTCATCACCAAATTATGATCCTGATAAACTGATTAATCCAAAATCGACAAATAATAATTCATATCTATGGATTCTATTATGGATAATGAGCTTTCGGATAAAATTCAACTTACCTGAAATTGCCACAGAATCGTTAATAAAGTTCATTAAATTATTGTTATCAGAAATCAGCAATTCCGAATTTGATACTTTTCCTAATTCAATATATATGACAAAAAAAGAACTTGAATTAAGAGATGATTTTTATTCTTTTCCTACATGTCCGAAATGTCATAAGCTTTATAATAAGTAAGAAGTGGAAGATTATAAAGAAAATGATATCAATTCCGTCATGAAATGTCGGTACGTCGAATTTCCAAATTCAGCAACTAGACGAAATCGCCAATTAGTGTTCTAAGCCGGTCTAAAAAAATCGGCCCGGCTAAGTCTATATTTTAAAATCGACTTAGCCGGCTTAGTCGGCTAAAGCCAAATTTCTTAATATAGAAATAAAATTTATGAGCACGTCTTGTGAAAATCATGTGAAAGTCATGTGAAAATCATGTGTTCAATTAGCACATCAATAAATCAAACTTTTATTATTAATAAAATTTTTTATAAACCGGGATATACATTTATAATATTTGAATTTTCTTTTAAGAATAGTAAATCATGAACTATATTAGCACTTAATCTATTACGTTTATCAGTTAAAACATTTCCTGCATCAGAAAAAAGTCTTTCAGATGGTACTGAAGTTGCTGGCATACCCAAAAAAATACGTGCTTGTTCAGCAAGAAGAGGTAATGTTTTTTAATTTTCATTCCACCAAATTAAAGGATTGTATTTTTCATAAAGGGGATCTCCAATATCATATTTTGGAATTTGAGGAATAGAAAAATAAATTTGTAATTCAGTATCTATATTTGAAAAAGAATTTAAATCTTCCTGATCATCAAAAAATGAAGAAATATTATTAGATGTTGCAACTATTGTTTCAACTGAATTACTATTAAATAATTCTGATTGCATAATTTTTTGGCGTAACTCTTGTATTACAGCATTTCTCATAGTAGATGTTGCAATTGTTAAAGATTTAAATCTAGGATCCAAAATTGTTGCCAACCATCCAGTCATTTTAGGATCTTCCCATCTAGCTACCAGTGATTCACGAATATGTTTATGTGTATCAATAACTGATATATGTGTAAGATTACTTTCTATTTGATTAAGATGTTTAAAAATACGATACATAATTGGATACATCATACTTAATGTTGGATAATGACTTCCACTCATATAAATTGATGCTTGAGCAAAAGGATGTAAAAGATTAGACAGTTCTTCTAATCCTTGCCAATCATAGTTTGACAATATTTTTTCTTTTAAAATGTTGCCATCTGCACGAATTCCTCTATCTGGATCTCTAATTAAACTTTTTGATAATTCCTCAATTGCATCTCTAAGTTCAAGAAGTCTTTTAAGAATAAAATATGTAGAATTCCAACGAGTTACAGTATCACTAGAAACAGGTTCTAAAATATTTACTCCTTCTTGATTATTTGCTAATTTAACTTGAATATTTCTAAATCGTACTCTATATTTATCTCGATTGACCAAAAAATTATTTAAAGCTTTTGCTATATCAATTAAGTTTTTACTTTTTGATAAACCATCTGAAATTGTAAGATGAATAGAATGTGCAGCACAACACAAATGTGTTGTTCCTAATTGCCTTATTGCTTTTATCATTGAACTTGCATTATCAGTTGCTACAGCAGTTAATTTATCTGAAATATTCCATTCTGTAAGAATTTTTCGTAAAAAATCCTCAATTTTATCTCCTGTGTGTGGATATGCAAAGCTTTCTATTGTTATTAAAGCTTGATGCATAATAAAATCTTTTGTAAGCCAATGAGCTGTTACACCAATATATGGTGAATGATTATGTGTCCATAAATCTGTTGTTAGACAAACAGATACCATTGTTTGTTCAAACATATCTTTAAGTGTTGATTTAGTATAAAATATTGATTCCATCATTTTATTTTTGATAGTATTGATACATGGAATTTGAAATCTTGGATTTATTTCATAACAAAGATCTTGAAACCTTTCATTATTAATGCAATCCAATGGCATCATAGCTTCAACTATCCAAGCCAATATACAGTAAGTAATTCGAGTTTGTTTTTTTTCAGGAAGAGGTTGCACATTTGACATATGATTTTCAAAAATTGAATCAATTGTCAATGATGTTACAGATGCAGCTGTTAATTCTGATTGAGAAGATGATATTGAGGATATTGATTTTGATAATGAAGATATTGAAGTTGTAGATGTTGATGTATTAGGTGGTGTAGTTTTATTTGACCATCTTTGATCTTTATATATTCGATGTACTGAACGTAAATGTGCAGCAATATTTGTAGTAGATGTATTAGGTTTGAAAATTGTTTTGCATTGATTTGATGTACCATCTCCATTATCTATTTTAACTAAACAAGATCTCACTTTTGTAAGTTTGTTTTGCTGTATATATTTCCATACCCAACTTTTACCAGGTTTAATTTTTTTTAAAATATTATTGGAGATAGGAAATATATTAGGATGTTTTCTTACAGTTGAAATTTGAGATGTAGTTATTGAAGATTTTTCAATAGAATTTCTATTATTCCCACTTTCATTTAATTCAAAATTGTTTTCATCTACTGCTAAAGCATTTCTATTTGATGTTGAAATATCTCTATCTGATGGCAGACTCCCTAGATCTAATGTCAAATTCTCTCTATCTAATGCTATAGTACCTTCATTCTCATCTAATGTTAAATGATCATAATGAATGCTTTCATCTTCATTCTCATCTCCATCTGATGGAAAAGCATCATTAAAAAATGCATCATCATTATCCCTACTCCTATCTAAAGTATTATTAATATTATCATCTCCCCTTCTATCTAATGAAGTATTATCAATACTATCATCTTCATCACCAATATTATTATCATTTTCATCCCTCCCATCTAATGCTAAAGTATTATTAATATTATCACCTTCATTTCTCCTATCTAATGCTAAAGTATTATCAATATTATTATTTTTTTTTTCGATATCTAATGCTAAATTATTATTATTAAGATCACTATNAATTATTTAATTATTTAATATTTAATTATTTAATATTTAATTATTAAATTATTATTTAATTATTTAATTATTTACAAGATAATTAAATATATTTACCTCTCGAAAAAAAGTTCCGGTAGGACCATTATAAGACATAAATTGGTCTAGATTTTTCTTGGGTGGCCTACGTTTCATCAATAATAAACTCGATAAAAAGAAAGAAAATATTCGATCAAAAAAATATTTGTATACTTCATCTTTTAAATTGTTATTTTTATTTAATTGATAAAAAATAAAAATAAAAATATCTCGCGCACATCTGCTACATTGCTAATTAATAAAAATTCCTCATGCTACTTTGCCATTTTTTTAATAAAAAAAATCGGCTAAAAAAATTAAAAAAATTACCCTATATAGTATCGGCTTAGCTGATTTTCAAAAAATCGGCCGACTAAGCCGGCTAAATCGGCTAAGTCGGCTAATGACCTTTCGGCTTCGAACACTATCGCCAATGCCAAACAATATTATCCGAACAAGTTCCAATAATGGATAGATTTAAGTTAAAATTCAAGTTGGTTTATCCATTTGCTGGAATTCGACAACAATTGATGGCATTTTATAATCGTCTGAATTTTGAAAATTTCCTTCGGCATTGATTAAATTGGACGAATTCTGATGAAATTTTATCAGACATTTATGATAGTCAAATTTGGAAGAGTTTCAAAGAAACAAATGACGAAAATTCGCCAAATTTCTTTCGAAATGAGACAGCGGATTCACATCTTGGTTTAATGATAAATCTTGACTGGTTTCAACCTTACGATGGTACTATTCATAGTACTGGAGTAATTTATGCCGCAATTTGTAATTTGCCCAGATATATCCAATTTAAGCACGAAAATCTACTAATTCTTGGACTATTGCCAAGTCCAAATGAAGTTAGCCTACATAAAATAAATCATTATTTGGCACCAATTGTAGACGAATTGGAATCACTTTGAAATAGAATCATTTTAAATAAGACAAATAATTGTCTGAATGGAAAGAAAATCTCATCAGTAAATTTTTTTAAACGTAAGCCTTCGAAGTCCTTCACTCCGTTAACCTTCGAATACCTCCAACATAAACGTAATATTTATAAAGGTTATTGGTATCGAAAACCTTCATTTTTATTAATAAAACGTAATACTCCAGAGCAGTGTTGTCAACGGACGCGGACATGGACATTGGACTGTCCAAATTTTGGACGTCCGCGGACATGTCCAATAAAAATTAATGTCCGGGACATTTTATAATTATAATCACATGATAGGATATAATCTGCTGATTTGTTGTTCTAATAAAAATGTTATGTCGAATTAATATAAATTTGATAATCTTTTTTTTATTTTATTTTATTTTTATTATTATTAAAAATAATTCAATCACCTTTTTTCCTTGCTCCGTTACTCTCCTGGAATTGGAATTACTGGCTTGACATTTATTGGAAAGCGAGGTCTAATAAATTGGACTACGGCACGTGGATACGCATATGTTGCAGGCTCGGCAGTTAGAGTAGGTTCTTTCTCCTGGAATCGGTGGAACTGTTGCGAAATTAATGCAAGTATTATTAATGATTATTTTTTTTATTTTAAAAAAATATATATAAATTATTCACTCACCTTTTTTCCTTACTTTCTTTCTCTCTGTTACTCCCCTGGAATTGTATTGCTGGCTTGTGGATTTTCTCTCTTGGGATCAGTGGAACCATTGCGAAACGGATTAACGTAAGTATTATTAATGATTTTTTTTTACTTTATTAAAAAAAATGTATAAATAATTCACTCACCTTTTTTCCTTACTTTCTCTTCGTTACTCTTTTGGAATTGTAATTGCTGACTTGTGGGCGGNTTGCTCCGTTACTCTCCTGGAATTGGAATTACTGGCTTGACATTTATTGGAAAGCGAGGTCTAATAAATTGGACTACGGCACGTGGATACGCATATGTTGCAGGCTCGGCAGTTAGAGTAGGTTCTTTCTCCTGGAATCGGTGGAACTGTTGCGAAATTAATGCAAGTATTATTAATGATTATTTTTTTTATTTTAAAAAAATATATATAAATTATTCACTCACCTTTTTTCCTTACTTTCTTTCTCTCTGTTACTCCCCTGGAATTGTATTGCTGGCTTGTGGATTTTCTCTCTTGGGATCAGTGGAACCATTGCGAAACGGATTAACGTAAGTATTATTAATGATTTTTTTTTACTTTATTAAAAAAAATGTATAAATAATTCACTCACCTTTTTTCCTTACTTTCTCTTCGTTACTCTTTTGGAATTGTAATTGCTGACTTGTGGGCGGTGTTGTCGCTGGACGCGAATGTGAACATTGGACAGGACCAAATTTGGGCATGTAATGAAATCAATATCTGGGACATTTATATATATCATATGTCCAAGAGATTTAATAGTTTTCCTTTAATAAATAATACGATATACGTATAAAATATATTTTTCCTTGAATTGGGTTTTTTAAATATTTTATTATTGTTTTTTTTATTTATTTATTATAAACATAATATAATTTATAATGTAATATGCTTAACATCTGAAACAAAAAATAAAAATAATGAAGTAAAACGGGTAGTGCAATATTAAAAGTAAAACGATACAAGATGTTTGGTATGTACATATGAATTTTATCATCGTCACGTCATGCAATATTATCTTTAGTCGTCATCATTCTAATTGTACCTTTGACAATTCAGATATTTCAGAACCTAACAAATGCGAGAAATACCAGTATAGTTTGAGATGAATTTTCCATTTCCTTGGTCAATAACAAATTTATTTATTCTTTTTTACTTTAAAATCATTTCCATCACGATGTTACTTTCAACTTTCTAATATTTGCATTAGCAAGTTCATTATTAATCATATAAACTTTGATGAAATACTAGAAATCGATTCAAATGATAAATAAATCTGGATGTGAATTGGTGTGTGGATTAAAGATAGAAAAATTCTTATTATAAACTTGATTAAGATTACAAAAAAATATATTATATAATAATTAATATTCGCAAATTTTGAAAATAATTTTTTTTATTTATATTTAATAAATTTTCTTTTTTTTAAAATGGAGAATTTAATTCTTTAAAAAGGGATAATAATTCCCATTTAGCATTCGAATTAATTGCTGGATGAATGATATTTTCCAATTCTTCATTTTCATTTTCTTCAAGATCAATAAAAGCTTCTTTTTCATCTTCTAGCATACTTATCCATTCTTGCAAATAATTTCCAAAATCACCTGAATTAGTATCCTCATCTATTTCTTCTTCGGATTCTTGAGAACTATCAATAACTTCAAAATTTTCGTTGTCAGTTAAATCTGTATTATCAATTGTATTATTGATTGTGTTATCAATTGTATTATCTTGCAAAGTTTCGTTATATTTTAATGATTCAAGTTCTGATATTATTGTTTGTACTGTAACTATTGGGGTTTTTTCTTGCCGACGATGATTATATGTAATATCTGCTCTCAACTTACTCATATTGAGAACTTTAGAAATCTAATAAAAATAAAAATTACATTAAATATTTAATAAATTAAAAAAATTATGATGTCATTATTAGTTAATTGATTAATAAATAATTAAAACGTACTGATAATCAGTTACGCCGATTCGAATGAATAAAGCCCATACAACTCCAAAGTCTTTCAACAGAAGCTGCATTAACACATATTCCAAAAATTCTACATGCCACAAATCCTAATTCATTCGTAGATGCAGAAACAAAACACCAATATCTATAAATATCATTATTAAATTGATTCCATGTAATTGAATCAAAAGGATAAACTTCTAAGCGATAATTATCTAACTCTTTAAGAATACTTGTTGCATGTTTTNAAAGAATTAAAATAGGTTGTTCCCATTCTTTCCATCTTCGTTCTATTCTGGCAATTAATTTTGCAGCTAAATATTCATCAGAAAAATTATTCCAGATTTGAATAATATAAGCTAATCTTTGAATTACTTCATGTAAACGTGCTTTATCACTCTGTAATAAATTTAGAATCTTACAATAAGGATATAAAATTTCTATTAATTGATTAATGTGTTGCCAAAAGATGGAAGAAGTAATTATTTCATAAATATCTCGTTTTAAAATGGAATCTTCTCCCGGGCGTCGACGAGTTTCTACAATTGGCGGTTCATATTTTATTGCTAATATCTAATATAAAAATAAATTTTAATTAAAATAATTTTCTTAAAATATATAAAAAATAATTTGCAATATTTACATGTAATGCTTTCTGTGTTTTTATTAAGCTTGTACAAACATAATAATAACTATTCCAACGGGTTTCTCCAGGCGAAACAATTGTACTTTCTTTATTATATTCTTCATATTGTATTTCTTTTAATTTAGAAATAAAAAATTTATTATTAGAATTTCTAAAGAAAGAAGCAAGTCGTATTGCTTTATCTAATGTTGTTTTAAATTCTGTAGATTCTTTAAAGACTTCACCGACACAGAGATTTAATTGATGAGCAAAACAGGGAAAGAAGACAATTGATTTTTTTGATATTCGTAATCTACGTCTATATATAGTATTAGTTAGTTAAATTAAATATTATTATTTAACTTAATAATGGTATTAATAAAAAAAAATACCTGGATNTGCATAAGCGCTGGCACTATCTGTTACAAGTGCACAAACCTTAATTGAATTATTGTTTAATTCTTCTAGAATAGTATTTGTTTTTTCCATTACTTCTATATGAGTTTCATGTTCAGAACTAATGTCAATTGCTTTCCATACATATGGACGACCTTCTGATGTAATAATTACAATTCCCATTATATGTTCATTTCTAACATTGGTCCAACCATCGAAAGTAACTGTTACTCCTATTTGATCCTCTTGAAGATTTTTTATCATCCAACTATTAGAATCATTAACGGCTTCATTTAAAATACGACCTCCAAGTAAACGACGATCGGAAAGTTTTAAAAAAGGATTTAAAAAAGTAAAAAGTTCTTCAGTTTCAGGTTTATTAATCCAATTAAAAGCCCATCCACAAGAAAATGAAAGTCGAAGAAGAAGTGTATGAAATTTTTTCATGTCTGCAACTGATAATGGACGAACTATATAATTATCCATAACTCCATAACTTGATGATCTAATAATTACTTTTGATGAAGAAGTTTTGCTGGTGAAAGAAGTTTCTAAAAAAAAAAAATATTAAAAAATTAAAAATATAAAAAAAATATAAAATATAAAAATATAACAATCTTACCTTTTCTTTTATTAATATTTAAGTTGTTGTTATTAGTATTATTATTATTTTGTAAATTAAAAATTTCTTCCCTTTTTTCAGGTGTAGTTTCGTTTAAAAAATTTTTACATTTTTTAAAATGTGCAATAATTCGATCTTTTTTATTTGGAAACCAATTCTTTCTTCCTTCTATATCTCCTAAACTCTTAATACAAGGTTTACAATAAACTTTAACATTACATTTATTTATTTTT
>PQFF01000040.1:213684-248129 GCA_003547095.1 Diversispora epigaea
TTTTTCATCAGTTTTAATAATATATTCTTCTAAAAGAAATGGTAAAGGAGCCATGATAAAAAAATATCATGTGATAATGTCCGCGGGACATTGGACATCTTAAATTTTTTTCCGGACATGTCCGCGTGACAACAAAATAATTGGACAAATTTTTGGACATGGACAGTGGACATTGTCCAAGATTGTCCGTGTCCAAAGAAAATCTCGCGGACATTGTCCGTGTACAACACTGCTCCAGAGGTTATTAATATCGATAACCTTCAATAACCTTCACTTTATCATAATAAACGTAATATTTGCGAAGGTTATTGGTCCGATAACCTTCAATAACCTTCACTTTATCATAATAAACGTAATATTTGCGAAGGTTATTGGTCCGATAACCTTCAATAACCTTTGAAAACGAAATTATTACAATAACCTCCGACATAAAAAATTTCCTAATGCTGGGCAGCTTTAATATTAGTTTCTTGTGATGTACCTGCTGCTAGAAAAATCTGTGGTCACATTTCGGCATTAGTATCTTGCCATCAATGTGAAAAAAAGGCAAATTACAAAAATCAGCAATATAATTTCGCTGAAATGAATGATATAGACAATTGGTTTATTGCAAAAGATTCATCCAAGCATCTTGAAAATGCTTTAAAATGGAGAGATTGCAATTCGGATTCTGCTAGAAAGAAATTTACAAAAAATAGTGGAGTAAGATGGTCAGAATTGTTGCGCCTATCTTATTTTGACCCAATCCGATTTATAACAGTTGATCTGATGCATTGTTTATTTTTAGGTATTGCAAAATGGATCGTAAAACGAATTTGGGTAGATATGGGAGTTTTATCATCAAATAATTTAAATAATATTCAAAAAAAAATGAATGAATTTCAAGTTCCCGCCGATTTGGATTGAATTCCGGGAAAAATCTACTATGGTGAAGGTTTTTCTAATTTTACTGCCGATCAATGGAGAATTTTTATTTCAATTTATGCTACTGTAGTACTTTGGGAGTATTTAGAAGAAGTAGATAGAAAGATTCTTACATATTTTGTTCGAATTTGTCATCTTTTTGTAAATCGAATTCTAGAAACTAAATCTTTAGATGAAATTCATAAGAAAATAGTAGATGTTGTAACGTTAATTGAGAAAAAATATAAAAGAAATGTAATAACACCAAATCTTCACTTGTCGCTTCATTTAAGTATATGTTTGCACGATTTTAGTCCATTATATACTTTTTGGTACTTTTCATTTGAAAGAATGAATAGAATACTTGGTAAATTAATATACTTTGATTATTTTTTGATTATTTTTTGATTATTTTTTGATTTTTTGATTATTTTTTGATTATTATTTTTTGATTATTATTTTTTGATTATTATTTTTTGATTATTATTTTTTGATTATTATTTTTTAATTATTTTTTGCTGATTTTTTTCTAATTTTTTACCTATTAGGTTCGCTGCCTAATAATTATCGGCAAATCGAACCAGAGCTAATGCGTCGATTAATCAATGACAATAGAATAAATGAGATGATATTTACTGAAAATAATTCATAAGGTCTAGAAATTCTTAATACTCGTCAATCCGTCGAATTTCTTTCAAAAATGGATCAATTTGGTCATGATGAAATGAGAAGATTCTGGATGTATTCGAGAACAATTCAAGAATCAACTATTTCTGGAAAAAAACCATTTCCGGGTGAAATGTTAAAACCATTTTCAGAAAATATTCCACTTTCGGCAGATGGAATTTTAAATCTAATGATTGCTTATTATAATGATACATATGAAAACTTGAAATTTCGGAAGCCATTTGAAACCGATTCTTTAAATTCAATAATAATTCCATTAAAAATAAACAAATATTGTCGCTGCTGAATTGGTTCCGAAATATTTGATTCGACATTTTCACCTAGACACCAAAAAAGCTTATATATTCTAGCTAAATTTACATCTGAAGATGATAGTATTGATATTTATCCGGGTCAAATTCAGTTCTTTTTTGTTCATGAAATAAGTACAAATAGAATAAATATAGAAAATCATTATCTGGCATATGTTCGTTGGTACAAAAAAATCAAGAATCGGTTCTATTTCGACATAAATCAAGAACAAATATGTAATGTCGAATTGTGGGATACTGAATTTTATCCTAAAAGCTGAGATTGTATTATTCCAGTCCATCATATTCTTGGACGATTTGTACCGGTTAAATATAAAATTTCAGATCGTAAAAATGCTAAAGAGTATTTGGCAGTAAATCCAATAAATAGAAAATATAATTTACGCTAAAAATTATCTTTCTTATTTTATTCCGAAATGATTAGAATTATGTAATTTTATTAAAATTTTCATAAATACATAATAAATCAGAAATAAATGATAAATTAGAAATTTTGCATTAAAATCATTCGAATTCAGTAATTTTTCTTCCGAAATAATAAAGATTTTATTAAATTTTTTAAATTTTGGTTAAAATTTATTAACAGTCGAATTTAAGATAAATTTTTGCAGAAAGAGTATATTTCTGAAATTGACATTTCGACAGCATCAAAATATTGTATAAATTTCAGCACGAATTCGGAAATTCTGAATTTTGATTGAAACTAAAATCTGAATTTCTGAATTTTGACTAAAATTTATTAACGATCGAATTTAAGATAAATTTTTGCGAAAAGAGTATATTTCTGAAATTGATATTTTGAAAATATTTTATTAAATTTCAGCACGAATTCAGAAATTCTGAATTTTGGTTAAAACCAAAATCTGAATTTCCGAATTTTGGCTAAAAT
Organism: Diversispora epigaea; assembly: GCA_003547095.1. NCBI lineage: Eukaryota > Fungi > Glomeromycota > Glomeromycetes > Diversisporales > Diversisporaceae > Diversispora > Diversispora epigaea. The sequence goes on from PQFF01000040.1 coordinate 216,475, forward strand.
TTATTAACGATCGAATTTAAGATAAATTTTTGCGAAAAGAGTATATTTCCAAAATTGACATTTTGGTAGTAAAATAGCATCAAAATACTATATAAATTTCAGCCAAAATTCGGAAATTCCGAATTTTGGTCGAAACTTAAAAATCACTTCAAAATTTTCTAAAATTTCTAAGAGCCAATTTTTTTTTAACAATCAGTCGAAAGTTAACTGAATTTTGATATTGCCGATTTGCCTTATTTCGCTTACAATATTGTGAATGAAATATGCTTATTTTATATATAATTCCTAAATGTCTAATAATCAGCAAGAAACAAGAATTCTTTTAATAAATTCCGAATTTTTGCCAAATTTTATTAATAAGCCAAAATATCATATTTTCGAAATGGATAAGCTGAATTTAAGCAGAATTGTTCTGAAATTTTATATTTCCGAAATGTCCATTTCGATAACAAAACAGCGTATTAAATAAATATTTTATTTAAAAGAAACAAACATTTATTTATATTTTTATATTTACTTAGTAGTGATTTTGATGGTATTAGCATCAGAAAATTTTTAAAGGCAAAAATTTGTACAAATTTTCACCACCTGTGAAAATTTTCGCAAATTTTCACTTATTTCTTTCTATTTTTTTGACTTCACTCACAATTATTGAAGCACAGAGCAATTTTTTACTAAGATATTTCTAAGACAGAAAGAACGGTCTTGTTTTTAGCTACAAAATGGTATATGTTTCATCCTTGTAACATTGATATTCGCGAAGTTATTCAGGTTTTTAAAAAAATATCAGTAAAAATCGCCAAATAATTGCCAAATAATCGCTGAATAATCGCTGAATAATTGTCAAATAATCGTCGAATAATCGCCAAATAATCGTTGAATAATCGTTGAATAATTGCCGAATAATCGTCAAATAATCGTTGAGCCGAATAATCGCCGAATAATCGTGAATAATCGCCAAATAATCATGACGAATAATCAAGTACAAATATATACATGATTCCTAACACTAGTAAAAAGTTCTATACTTTCTTTAAAATACGTTTACCTCTTCCTTTTTTACCATACTTCTACATTGATTTCAATACCCATTTATATATTAATAGTCAAAGTGAAAATTGAGAACTATAAAATAAAAATAAATATAAGCTTTTTATAATTATATTTTCAACTAATTTTAATATACCTTGGATTTATTATTGATTTATTTTTATTTTAGAAAAATTTTTACCTTTATTGTTATCAAAATTTAATATATTGTGAATTTCTAATTAATAAAATAATTATCTCTGATCAGATTTATTTATTTGTTACACAAATTATAAATAAAAATTACTAATTTTAAAATAAATAAATATAAGATTAGTCATTAGAATTCAATTTCCTATAATTATTTTAAAATGAATAAATGCCAAGATTAATCATTGGAATTCAATTTGCTATAATTTTTTCACATTTTAAAAATTATAAAAAAATATATAAAACATTAGTTTAAAAAATTATTAAAAAGTAAAAAAAAAAATAAATTGATTAATATGCAAATCGCGAATTTTTATATATCTTGAAAAATCAATGAATTTCACTTTTATTATTTAAATCGGAAATATNATATATTAATAGTCAAAGTGAAAATTGAGAACTATAAAATAAAAATAAATATAAGCTTTTTATAATTATATTTTCAACTAATTTTAATATACCTTGGATTTATTATTGATTTATTTTTATTTTAGAAAAATTTTTACCTTTATTGTTATCAAAATTTAATATATTGTGAATTTCTAATTAATAAAATAATTATCTCTGATCAGATTTATTTATTTGTTACACAAATTATAAATAAAAATTACTAATTTTAAAATAAATAAATATAAGATTAGTCATTAGAATTCAATTTCCTATAATTATTTTAAAATGAATAAATGCCAAGATTAATCATTGGAATTCAATTTGCTATAATTTTTTCACATTTTAAAAATTATAAAAAAATATATAAAACATTAGTTTAAAAAATTATTAAAAAGTAAAAAAAAAAATAAATTGATTAATATGCAAATCGCGAATTTTTATATATCTTGAAAAATCAATGAATTTCACTTTTATTATGTAAATCGGAAATATCACCCTTCTTTTGTATAATAAATTTGACCAGTGTTGATTTATTTTTATCATTTTCTTATTTTATTAATTATTATTTACCTATTTCTATTATTTATTTACTATTATTTATTATTTATTATATTATATAGTATTACAGTAGATCAATTTCTCAATATGTAATACAAATTAACTTTTATTTCTTAAATATGTATATTATTAAATTCTTGTAAATCTGTAGCACAAATTAGAGTATTAGTTATAACACGAGTTAATACTTTAATTAAAGTACCAGTTAAAGTACTAGAGAAGGTGCCAGTCAAGATATTAGTCAAGGTACCAGCATAGTTACTAGTCAGGTTACAAGTTAACTTTACAGTTAAATTAATAATGTATATAAAAGCTGAGTTTTCCCTTCACCTTAGTCTTCAGTTAGATACAGTTCGATACAAAGTTTTATACAATTAATACAATTAATAAACAGTATTTGACTCGCAATAAGTAATAAATTGATAATAAAGTCTTGGTGACATTAAATATTATAATTTATGTACTTTGATATTATTATTCTTGGTTATACATGTTCCCAAAATTGATTTTGGATTTTTGAGGTATTTCGACTTTTTGAGATTTATGCAGAATCTATTCTATATATGGAAGTAAAAAAAATACCCAATTATATGTATCTTCAATCAAAGAATAAATCTGGGTGGTCAAAAAATTTCGGGTTTTAAGTAAAATAATTTCATCTTCTATAAAAAACTATTTCGACTTTTTTCCCCAAAATTACAATTTCGGGGCCCCAAAATAATTTTGCATGCAAGTATATTCTTGGTGAATAATAACTCTTTTCATTTGTTGAAAACCCCGTAGTTAAAGAATTGGTTTCTTTATAAATTGTCTTTATGACAATAGAGATTTGTTCTCTATAATCCCTTTAAAATCTCACTCTTGACTCTTTNAGTAATAAATTGATAATAAAGTCTTGGTGACATTAAATATTATAATTTATGTACTTTGATATTATTATTCTTGGTTATACATGTTCCCAAAATTGATTTTGGATTTTTGAGGTATTTCGACTTTTTGAGATTTATGCAGAATCTATTCTATATATGGAAGTAAAAAAAATACCCAATTATATGTATCTTCAATCAAAGAATAAATCTGGGTGGTCAAAAAATTTCGGGTTTTAAGTAAAATAATTTCATCTTCTATAAAAAACTATTTCGACTTTTTTCCCCAAAATTACAATTTCGGGGCCCCAAAATAATTTTGCATGCAAGTATATTCTTGGTGAATAATAACTCTTTTCATTTGTTGAAAACCCCGTAGTTAAAGAATTGGTTTCTTTATAAATTGTCTTTATGACAATAGAGATTTGTTCTCTATAATCCCTTTAAAATCTCACTCTTGACTCTTTCGAATAAAACCACATATTTAAATCCTTCATTATTATATTTATTTACAAACTCTTCAACTATAGCACATTACATATAACTGCTGTGTGATCTTTTATATATAGTTTTTCCCTGCTTTAGTTGTTGTTTCCCTATTTTCTTTGAAGGTATAAATAGGCTAACACCAGTTATTACACAAACCACGAATTAAATGATTTTTATAAAATTTAAAACTGCTAACTTTAATTTATAAAATATTTTATATTTTTTGAATTACTTTTTTTTAAAAAATCTACTAATATATATTTAAAAGTATTTATATAATAATTTTTAAACTTTTAGCTAATACTTTTATTAAATAAAAAATAGTAACAGGATTTTATTAAAATTTTAGTTAATTAACAATGTTTAAAAATTTTTTATAAAACTTTTTTCTTTATAAAAATTATATTATATACTTAAATAAAAAACTCCTAATTTCAAGATTTTTTCATTAAAAATTTCAGATGATTTAGTTAGAAATTGACATATTTTATTTTTACAATTGTCTACATTCCAATTTTGTCAATTATTTTAACTTGTTAAGTATATACTTATACGTTAAATTATTTTAGAATCCTGAAATTACAATTTTGAAGAAAAAAGTTAAAATAGTTTTTCATAAAAAACAAAATTATTTTACTTAAAATCTGAAATTTTTTGATCACCCAGATAAATTTCTTGATTAAAGATATATATAATTAAGTACTTTTTTTACTTCCATATATAGAATAAATTCTGAATAAATCTCAAAAAGACAAAATATCTCAAAAATCCAAAATCAATTTTGGGAACATGTATAGTTAAGTAACAGATTGACAATTAAAATAGTTATTAAAACAATAAAAATAATAAAATAAAAAATACAATTTAAACAATAAAAATTATTTAGATACTGTATATGATCTTATGCTATCTATTAGCTTTAATTCTTTTATTATTTAATTCTGTAAATATTTCTTTAATTTTTTCTATTACTTCTATATGATTTTTTTTTTCAGAACTACATCAGGAAATTTTTTATGTCGGAGGTTATTGTAATAATTTCATTTTTAAAGGTTATTGAAGGTTATTGGACCAATAACCTTCGCAAATATTATGTTTATTATGATAAAGTGAAGGTTATTGAAGGTTATTGATATCAATAACCTCCGGAGTATTACGTTTTATTAATAAAAATGAAGGTTTTCGGTACCAATAACCTTTGTAAATATTACGTTTATGTTGGAGGTATTCGAAGGTTATCGGAGTGAAGGACTTTGAAGGTTTACGTTGTTAATATAGTTTTTAATTATTAATATTTTAGTTATATTTTTCTTATCTGTATTATTATTATTTTATTATTATATCTTATATCTTATCTTTATTATAGTTATTATATTATTATTGTAAATCAATTTAGTCATGTATTACGAATTATCAGTTGTTANAGGAAATTTTTTATGTCGGAGGTTATTGTAATAATTTCATTTTTAAAGGTTATTGAAGGTTATTGGACCAATAACCTTCGCAAATATTATGTTTATTATGATAAAGTGAAGGTTATTGAAGGTTATTGATATCAATAACCTCCGGAGTATTACGTTTTATTAATAAAAATAAAGGTTTTCGGTACCAATAACCTTCGTAAATATTACGTTTATGTTGGAGGTATTCGAAGGTTATCGGAGTGAAGGACTTTGAAGGTTTACGTTGTTAATATAGTTTTTAATTATTAATATTTTAGTTATATTTTTCTTATCTGTATTATTATTATTTTATTATTATATCTTATATCTTATCTTTATTATAGTTATTATATTATTATTGTAAATCAATTTAGTCATGTATTACGAATTATCAGTTGTTACCTAAATTAATATATCTAGATTAATAATTTATTATCGATCAGTAACGCGATGGCATAAGTGATGGCAAGAGCTATGGCAAAGATGGTGGCATGCATAATGACACACATGATGGCATACACGACGACATAGATGATGGCAAGAATTATTAGTTATAAATAAGCTGAGTTTTTCCTTAATCTCAGTCTTCAGTTAGATACAAATCAATATAAGTTCCAATACACTTTAGTATAAACCTATTAAATGTATTTAGCTCATAGTGAGTAATAAATTGATAATAAAGTCTTGGTGACATTGATATTATAATTTATATACTTTGATATTATTATTCTTGGTGAATAATAACCTTTTTCATTTGTTGAAAACCCCATAGTTAAAGAATTGGTTTCTTTATAAATTGTCTTTGTGACTTTGTCTTTGTGACGATAGAGATTTATTCTCTATAACCCCTTTAAAACTTCACTCTCGCCTCTTTCGAATAAAACCACATATTTAAATCCTTCATTATTGTATTTACAGTGGCTTCCAAAATAAACGCACCAGGCAACATTTTGTTTTTAAAAAATTCTACCTTACAAATGATCAATTTTAGAATAATAGTTCTTATACTTATTTTAATCTTTGAGATTTGGAGAATTTTTGAGATCTGTTTGATATCAAATTATTAATTCCAATTTTTCAGAAATGGATAATGAACATGGTAAATTGACACTTAATAAAATTTCAATTGCGACTCAAGGTTTATATAGGATAGTTATAGCCAAAGGGATCATAGAGTTAATTTCTCGGTAATCACTGATCCAATTGTTATGAAATTTGGCATACTTATTCTCTTCAGGAAGGACAATTAACTCTATGATCCCTTTGGCTATAACTATCCTATATAAACCTTGAGTCGCAATTGAAATTTTATTAAGTGTCAATTTACCATGTTCATTATTCATTTCTGAAAAATTGGAATTAATAATTAGATATCAAACAGATCTCAAAAATTCTTCAAATCTCAAAGATTAAAATAAGTATAGAAACTGTTATTCTAAAATCAATCGTTTGTGAGGTAGAATTTTTTAAAGACAAAATGTTGCCTGGTGCGTTTATTTCGGAAGCCACTGTACTTACAAACCTTTCAACTATAGCATATTACATATAACTGCTGTGTGATCTTTTATATATAGTTTTTCCCTGCTTTAGTTGNATACTTATTCTCTTCAGGAAGGACAATTAACCTTATAATCCCTTTGGCTATAACTATCCTGTATAAACTTTGAGTCGCAATTGAAATTTTATTAAGTGTCAATTTACCATGTTCATTATTCATTTCTGAAAAATTGGAATTAATAATTAGATATCAAACAGATCTCAAAAATTCTTCAAATCTCAAAGATTAAAATAAGTATAGAAACTGTTATTCTAAAATCAATCGTTTGTGAGGTAGAATTTTTTAAAGACAAAATGTTGCCTGGTGCGTTTATTTCGGAAGCCACTGTACTTACAAACCTTTCAACTATAGCATATTACATATAACTGCTGTGTGATCTTTTATATATAGTTTTTCCCTGCTTTAGTTGACATTCCCCTATTTTCTTTGAAGGTATAAATAGACCAACAACGTTTAAAAAAATTTACTGATGTAATATTTATTGCTTTTCATATATAAGGACAGTCTTCAGATATAAAAATTATTACATCTAACAAATGCTTATTTTTAACATTTGTTTAACTATCAAATATAAGTATAATTTTAATTGGATCTTCTTAAAGAATTTTTATTATTGTATTATTAGATTTTTTAACTATATTACTTAAAATATTATCTCCAAGTAAATGATAATCAGAAAGTTTTAAATGTGAATTTAAAAATTAAAAAAGTTTTGCTTCAGGTTTATTAATCCAATATAAAATCTAACTACAAGAAAGTAATAATCTAAGAAGAAGGATATGAAATTTTTTCAAATCTGACAATGATAATAAATGTACAATATAATTATTTATTGTTTTATAAAAAGATAATTTAATAATTACTTTAGAATCTTGTGATATAATTAATATTATTTTGTAAAAAAATAATTCTTTAAAAATATACAAATATTTTAATAAAATACAAACAGATTTTTAAAATACAATAATTTACAAAAGTACTACACTACTTGAATTTTTGTTTTTAAAAAATTTTATCTTACAAACAATTAATTTTAAAATAATAGTTTTTAAATTTATTTTAATTTTTGAGATTTGAAAATTTTTTGAAATCTGTTTAATATCAAATTAATAATACCAATTTTTTAAAAATAGGTAATTAATATGATAAATTGTCACTTAGTAAAATTTCAATCGTGAATAAAATTTTATATAGAATAGTTACAATAAAAGTGATTATAGAGTTGATTGTCTTTCTCAAGGAGAACAAGTATACAAAATTTCATAACAATTAGATCAGTAGTTACAGAGAAATTAATTCTTAAAAATTAAAATTTTATATATAAAATAAATAAAAATAATTTTTTATATGTAAAATTTCAATTTTTAAAAATTAATTTCTTTATAATACTGGTCGAAAATTTATAAAACTTACACCTATCGGGTACTAGATACTAGTTTTATAAATTTTCGATCAGTATAATCATTAATCTAATTACATGTGTTACCCAAATCCCAAATAATTTGAGATTTGGGATGTCAAAATGTACAAATTACTAGTATTTGGAATTTGGAATTTGGGATTTTGGCAAAAGATACTAATTATAATTTTGGATTTGGGATTTGAGATTTTGGCATTTGGGATTTTGGCATTTGGATTTTAAATTTGGACGACAGGTATAAATTTAATTATTATGAAATTTGATATATCTGTTCTTCTTGGAAAGAACAATTAACTTTATAATCACTTTTATTGTAACTATTTTGTATAAAATTTTATTTACAATTGAAATTTTACTAAATGACAATTTATCATGTTGATTACTTATTTCTGAAAAATTGATATTATTAATTTGATATTAAACAGATCTCAAAAAATCTTCAAATCTCAAAAATTAAAATAAGTTTAGGAACTATTATTTTAAAATCAATTGTTTGTAAAATAGAATTTTTTAAAAACAAAAATTCAAGTGGTGTAATACTTTTATAAGTCATCGTATTACCTTTTCTTTTACCAATTTGTAAATTTGTAAAACTTGTAGAATTTATATTATTTTTTTGTAATAAATTAAATATTTTTTTTCTTTTTTAGGTATTATTTTATTAAAAAAATGAATACATTTTTTAAAATAAATAATAAGACAATTTTTTTTATTTGGAAAATTTATTTTTTTTTCTTTTGTCTCACCTAAAACTTTTATATATGATTTATAATAAATTTTATAGTTACTTTTGTTAATTTTTCATTTGTTTTAATTATAAATTCTTCTATAATAATTAGTAAAGACATTGTTATATCTGCGAGACATTATTTTTTTGAACATGTTTATATAATAATTAGTTAATTAGCATAGACAGTAGATATTATTTGAAATTGTCTGTGGGATATTATTTTTCTATTAAACATGTTCGCATGACAATTAACTGATTGGACAGATTTTTGATTGTGGACAGCAAATATTGTTCAAAATTGTCTATATCCAAAAAAATCACAGAGACAGTATTCGTGTACAATACTACTGTCATGTACGATATTTTTGGCAACTGTCTTTATTTAATAAAATCTAATACAAAATTTCAAGAAATTCTAAATTGGAAGCAACTCCCCAGTACTAAAAATTGTTATAAAAAATTTTTAAAAAATCAGATTTTCCCAAAGATCTGATTTATATGAAGACAATTCTAGAAAAAGTATAGTCTTCAATATGTTACTTGGGCAATATCAATTGTCCAAACAATATTAAATTTAACAAATAGCAATATAAAAATTTTGAAAGATGTTATAAAATATTCTTTATCAATTAATATTGTAAGTATTTATAACTTGTAAAAGTATTCTGAAAATTTATTAAAATTTAATAAATTTAATATAAAAATAAGAAAAAATAAAAAATAAAAAAACATTTAAAATCAAATTTGAATTTGAATCTAAACCTGAAAATTCTTAATCTTCTCTTTTTTCCAAGACAATCACAAAAAAAAAACTTGTACTATACCTTCAAATTGAAAAAGTATGTTTGAATTCACTTTAATTTTAAATAATAAAAATTTATTATAAAAGGAAAAAATTCGTACTGTATCTTCAAAATAGAAAAGTACATCTGAACCTGTTTCAGATGTAAATAATGATAATAATAATAAAATAAAATTTTTTCCATTAAATGAAATCTGAAAATGTATAGAAAAAAAAGTTAAAAAAAAAAATTTTAAATAAAAATAAAAATAAAAACTCACTCGAATTAAATAACAAAAGTAATAGTAATAATGATAGTAATAAAAAAAACAATGAAAAAGTTAATTTAAAAATAATTTTTTTTTTATTTATATATAAAATTTTTTGTTTATTTTATAATAAATAATAATAAATATTTATAAATATTTATAAAAATTTATAAAGAATATCATGAAAATGTAAAATTTTAAAAATTTTGAAAAAAAATAAAATAAAACAAAAATAAATAGATTATTTAAAAAGTTTTAAAAATATTTCGAAAATTTTCATAGGTCTTGTAATATAATGGAAATTTATGTCATATTAAATTTTCATAAATTTACACCTATTAAAATTTTTTGATGTATACATGTTCTCAAAATTAATTTTAAATTTTTAAGGTATTATCTTTTTAAAATTTATGCAGAATCTATTTTATATAATTATATATATTTTTAATCAAAAAATTTATTTAAATAGTCAATAAATTTTAGATTTTAAGTAAAATAATTTTGTCTTTTATGAAAAATTATTTCAACTTTTTTCTTTAAAATTATAATTTTAAAATTTCAAAATAATTTGTGTGCAAGTATATTTAAAACTATATAGTAAAATTCAATATTATTTTCAAATAAAACTCAAAATTATAATATAGAATCAAAATTAAGTTTAAGATTATATTATACTTGTATATAAAATTATTTTGAAATCCCGAAATTACAATTTTGAAAAAAAAAGTCAAAATAATTTTTCATAGAAGATAAAATTATTTTATTTGAAATCTGAAATTTTTTGATCACTCAGATAAATTTTCTGATTAAAAATACATATAACTAAGTATTTTTTTACTTCTATATTGTTGACCTATTTATACATTCAAAAAAAAATAAAAAACGACAACTAAAACAAAAAAAAACTAAATATAAAAGATCACACAGCAGTTATATGTAATATGTTATAGTTGAAAGGTTTGTAAGTAAATACAATAATGAAAGATTTAAATATGTAGTTTTATTTGAAAGAGGCAAAGGTGAGGTTTTAAAGGGGTTTATAGAAAACAAATCTCTATCATTATAAAGACAATTTATAAAGAAACCAATTTTTTAACTATGTGATTTTTAATAAATGAAAAGAGTTATTATTCACCAAGAATAATAATATCAAAGTATATAAATTATAATATTCAATATCACCAAGACTTTATTATCAATTTATTACTCACTATGAGCTAAATACATTTAATAGGTTTGTACTAAAGTATATTGAAACTTATATTGATTTATATCTAACTCAATTTAACTGAAGACTGAAATTAAGGGAAAACTCAGCTTATTTATAACTAATAATTCTTGTCATCATCTATGTCGTCACGTATGCTATCAAGTATGCTATCATACGTGTTATCATGCATGTCATCATGCATGCCACCATCTATGCCATAGCTCTTGTCATTACTTATGCCATCGCGTTACTGATCGATAATGAATTATTAATCTAGATATACTAATTTAGGTAACAACTGATAATTCGTAATACATGACTAAATTGATTTACAATAATATAATGAAGATAAGATATAGAATATAATAATAAAATAATAAGAAAATACAAATAAGAAAATATAACTTAATAATAAATAATAAAGATAAAACTATGTTAACAATATATAAAATAAATTTTACATAAATTTCAAAAAAATGAAATACTTTAAAAATCTAAAATTAATTTTAAGAACATATATAGATTACATAATGTGTATACAAAATTATTTTGAAACTTTGAAATTGCAATTTTAAAAAAAAAAGTTAATAATTTTTTATAAAAGATAAAATTATTTTCTTAAAATTTAATTTAGATAAATTCTTTGATAAAGATATATATAATTAGATATTTTTTTACTTTCATATATATAATAAATTTTGTATAAATTTTAAAAAGAAGAAATATCTCAAAAATTCAAAATTAATTTTGAAAATATATATAATCAAGATTAAGGTTTAAATAAAGCTTAAGATTATATAAATTAAATTTGAAATTGGTTTAAAATAAAGTTCAAGATTATATAGTTAAATTCAATTATACTTGCACACAAAATTATTTTGGGGAAAAAAGTCAAAATAGTTTTTCATAGAAGACGAAATTATTTTACTTAAAATCTGAAATTTTTTGATCATCCAGATAAATTCCTTGATTAAAGATACATATAACTAGGTACTTTTTTACTTCCATATATAGAATAGATTTTGTATAAATCTCAAAAAAATAAAATACCTCAAAAATCCAAAATCAATTTTGAGAACATGTATAAACTCAATGTTACTTTCAAATAAAATTCAAGATTACAATATAAAATTGAGATTAAAACTTAAGATTATATAGTATAAATTTGAAACTATATAATATAAATTCAAAATTATTTTTAAATAAAGTTCAAACTATGTAGATTAAGCTTAAAGTTAGTTTAAATAAAGCTTAAGATTATATAGCTCTATAAAAACTACGATATTTAAAATATATTTCATTAAGTATTTTTTAAATATATTTTAAATATATAAAAAAATTATTTAAAATATTATTATTTTGTATTTAAAATATATTTAAAATATATTTAAAAAATACTTAATTTAGATAATAAGTAAATATGTTTTAAGTATATATTTAAAATATATTTAAATATTATTAAAATATATTTAAAATTAAGCATATTTTAAATATATAATTATACCTGTATGTAAAATTATTTTGAGGTCCTAAAATTGTAATTTTGAAGAAAAAAGTTAAAATAATTTTTCATAAAAGATAATTATTTTATTTAAAACTTGAAATTTTTTGATTATTCAGATAAATTCTTTAATTAAAAATACATATAACTATATATGTTTCCAAAATTAATTTTGAATTTTTAAGATATTTTGTCTTTTTGAGATTTATGTAGAATTTATTTTATATATGAAAGTAAAAAAAATATCCAATTATATATATTTTTAATCAAGAAAATTATTTGAGTAATCAAAAAATTTTAAGTTTTAAATAAAATAATTTCATTTTCTATAAAAAACTATTTCGACTTTTTTTTTCAAAATTGTAATTTTGAAATTTCAAAATAATTTAGTGTACAAGCAAGTATATATATAATAAATATTTTTTTTACTTTTATATATAAAATAAATTTTATATAAATTTTAAAAAGACAAAATACCTCAAAAATTCAAAATCAATTTTGAAAACATATATATATACAGTAGTTTACAAAAGTATTGTAATAAAAAAAAATTAATTTTCAAATCAATATAATTCAAAAAATATAGGTTTCATAATAATAAATTTATATTTATTAAATAATTTTAGTTTTATATATAAAATTTATTATAAATTAATTATAAAATTCTAGAAATATATTGTTTATTTAAAATTTCTATATTATATTATATATGTAATTTTTTAAAAATTCTATATTTTTTAATTTTCTAAAAAAAAATAAAATAAAAAAAATAATAAAAAATATATATTTTAATTATTTACTATATATTACCATCTTGTATATTCTCTTTTTATTTTTATCATATCTTGTAATTTTTGTGATATTGACTATATTATACATATTATCAAAATTAATTTGGTCTTGATTCATTAGGAAACTTTTCAAGACGTAAATTTACAGAAATTTATAGGATCTATAGAAATTTATGCCTAAAAAAATTAATTTTTTTGACTTTAATCACTATTTATGAGACAGGGAGTGATTTTTTACTAAGATATTCCTATGACAGATCGAAATATCTGGTTTTTAGCTACAACATCAGTAAATTTTTTTAAACGTAAGCCTTCGAAGTCCTTTACTCCGATAACCTTCGAATACTTCCAACATAAACGTAATATTTACGAAAGTTATTGGTACCGAAAATCTTCATTTTTATTAATAAAACGTAATACTCCAGAGGTTATTGATATTGATAACCTTCAATAGACTTCACTTTATCATAATAAATGTAATATTTGCGAAGTTTATTGATTCGATAACCTTCAATAACCTTTGAAAACGAAATTATTACAATAACCTCCGACATAAAAAATTTCCTGATGAAGATGATATATATTTTATTCTTATAGCATCAATATTCATAAAGATATTCACATTTAAAATTTCACATATGTGAAAAAATTTCCATATAAATTTTCCAAAAATTTTTGTAATTCTGCCAGAAATTTATGTGACATTATAGAAATTTCCAGCAAAATTACGAAAATTTTCAAAAAATTTATACAGAAATTTTTTCACATATATGAAACTTTAAACATGAATATTTTTGCGAATATTGGTGTTATAGAAATGAAATATATATATTATCTTATAGCTAAGAACCAGATCTTTGATCTGTCATAAGAATATCTTAGTAAAAAATTGCTTCCTGTCTCATAAATAGTAATCAAAGTCAANAACGTAATATTTACAAAGGTTATTGGTACCGAAAACCTTCATTTTTATTAATAAAACGTAATACTCCAGAGGTTATTGATATTGATAACCTTCAATAGACTTCACTTTATCATAATAAATGTAATATTTGCGAAGTTTATTGATTCGATAACCTTCAATAACCTTTGAAAACGAAATTATTACAATAACCTCCGACATAAAAAATTTCCTGATGAAGATGATATATATTTTATTCTTATAGCATCAATATTCATAAAGATATTCACATTTAAAATTTCACATATGTGAAAAAATTTCCATATAAATTTTCCAAAAATTTTTGTAATTCTGCCAGAAATTTATGTGACATTATAGAAATTTCCAGCAAAATTACGAAAATTTTCAAAAAATTTATACAGAAATTTTTTCACATATATGAAACTTTAAACATGAATATTTTTGCGAATATTGGTGTTATAGAAATGAAATATATATATTATCTTATAGCTAAGAACCAGATCTTTGATCTGTCATAAGAATATCTTAGTAAAAAATTGCTTCCTGTCTCATAAATAGTAATCAAAGTCAAAAAAATTAATTTTTTTAACCGTAAATTTGTAAATTTACGTTTTGAAAAGTTTTCTGATGTTCAACTTTTAAAATTTCAATTTTTAATTACATTTAATTTAACTAATTGCATTAATTATTAATAAAAATTAAAAATTTGTCTTAACTCAACTTCAATTTTCTTAATTTTAATTATATCTGATTTAAATTAATAGTTTTAACAATATGTATCATTAGTAAATTTTTTTAAACATAAGCCTTTGAAATATTTTACTTTAATAATCTTCAAATACCTCCAATATAAACATAATATTTACAAAGGTTATTAATACTGAAAACCTTCATTTTTATTAATAAAATGTAATACTGTAGAGGTTATTGATATTAATAATTTTTAATAACCTTTATTTTATCATAATAAATATAATATTTGCAAAGATTATTAATCTAATAACCTTCAATAACTTTTGTTATAAAAAATTTCCTAATAATAAATTATATATAATATTTAAATTATTTTTCAAAAGTTCAAATTTCAAATTTAAATCTCAAATCTTAAATTATTTATATAATATTAAAATCCCAAATCCCAAATCCCAAATGTTAAATTTCAAATATAATATAATTACAAATTTCAAATTTCAAATTCTAAGTAATTTAAATAACATATATAATATTAATTCAATTAACTTAGTACAAATACTAAGATCAATATTATTTCATACATCTTAAATCTGTTCCTATAATTTATTTTTCTTTACAACTTTTACAGAAAATTAACTCAATCTTCTATCTATTTCATTCATAAATATTTAATAGAATTAAGATTTGAAAATTGAACTGGTCACTTAAGTACCTTTATATTATTTTTTTCAAACCACTTCTTAATAAGTTTAGTAATATATTTAGAATCATTATTCTGTTAAAAAATGATATTTTCTTTATTTAGATTATATCAAGTTAGTGTTTTTAAAAAATTTTCTGTAAGTATTTTTTTATAAAGTTTACTATCTATTTTTTCATCTATTTTATAAAGATTTTCTATACCAAGTGAAGTAAAACATCTTATACTATAATATTTTTACCTCCAAATTTCACAATTAGTTTTATATGAAAGTCTTTTAAAGAGTTTTTTACTTTCTTCTAACAATACTTTTTACATTACTATTGAAAATATTAAATTTGCTTTCATCTAATTAGTTCATTTTTCTAAAGGGTACGACATATAGTTTTAGCATTCACTTCTATATTTTCATCTTTTTTGAGTTGTTTCTTCATTTGAATTACTATAAATACTTCATTAAACACTATAAGACAAAACATTTTTTGTTTATCATAACTGATAATTAAACATGAATACCTAGATTTTAGATAATTTTTGTTACTATTCGTCTCTTTTAATTATTTATTTATTCTAAAGACAGTAGAGAAATAAATATTTTTGATATAAATAACATCTGAAAATTTTTTATATCAGAGGTTATTGTAATAATTTCATTTTCAAAGATTATTGAAGATTATCAGATCAATAACCTTCGCAAATATTACATTTACTATAATAAAATGAAGGTTATTAAAGGTTATCAATATCAATAACCTCCGGAGTATTACGTTTTATTAATAAAAATAAAAGTTTTCAGTACCAATAACCTTTGTAAATATTACGTTTATGTTGAAGATATTCGAAGGTTATTGGAGTGAAATACTTCGAAGGCTTACATTTAAAAAAATTTACTAATAAATATAATAAATGTTATTTTTTTTTAAAAAAAATATAGTTATCTTAGCTTGTTTCTCAGTAGATATTTGTTTTATAAAGAATTTTTTTTAATATTAAATTAAAAAAAAATTGATAGAAGAATTTTCTTAATAAGAAAAAATGGGTTTTATTATTATTATTATTATTAAAAATTTAAAATAAAATTTTTTTAAATAAGTTACAAAAGAATTGTAATAAAATAAATAAAATTAATTAATATCAGGTAATACAAAATAATATCATTTTATTAATATAAAATTTAAAATAAAATAGATATAAAAATATAAATTTTTTTTTAAATTTTTTATTAAAATTAACAAAAAATAATATAACAAAGATAATTTTTTTTTGTTATAATATTTTTGTAAGTTACTGTACCTAAAACATATTTACTAATTATTTAAATTAAGTATTTTTTAAGTAGTTTTTACAAATATAATTAAGTATATTTTAAGTATATTTTAAATATATTTTAATTATACGTGTTGCCCAAATCCCAAATAATTTGGGATTTGGGACGCCAAAATGCACAAATTACTAGTATTTGGGATTTGGGATTTCGGCAAAAAATACTAATTATAATTTGGGATTTGGGATTTGGGATTTCGGCATTTGGGATTTCGGCATTTGGATTTTGAATTTGGGCGGCAGGTATAATTTTAATTATATTTTAAGTATTTTTTAAAAATACATATTTCTTATAAAGAGAATTGATTATTTGTTCAAGAAAAACAAATATACCAAATTTCATAACAATTGAATTAGTGGTTACAGAAAAATTAACTCTTGAAAATTTCAATTTTATATATAAAAAATTATTTTTATTTATTTTATATATAAAATTTCAATTTTCAAAAGTTAATTTTTCTGTGACTACTGATTTAATTATTATATTTGTTTTTCTTAAAAAAAATAATCAATTCTAAAGTTATTTTTTTATAACTATTATGTATAAAATTTTATTTACAANAAAATAAATAAAATTAATTAATATCAGGTAATACAAAATAATATCATTTTATTAATATAAAATTTAAAATAAAATAGATATAAAAATATAAATTTTTTTTTAAATTTTTTATTAAAATTAACAAAAAATAATATAACAAAGATAATTTTTTTTTGTTATAATATTTTTGTAAGTTACTGTACCTAAAACATATTTACTAATTATTTAAATTAAGTATTTTTTAAGTAGTTTTTACAAATATAATTAAGTATATTTTAAGTATATTTTAAATATATTTTAATTATACGTGTTGCCCAAATCCCAAATAATTTGGGATTTGGGACGCCAAAATGCACAAATTACTAGTATTTGGGATTTGGGATTTCGGCAAAAAATACTAATTATAATTTGGGATTTGGGATTTGGGATTTCGGCATTTGGGATTTCGGCATTTGGATTTTGAATTTGGGCGGCAGGTATAATTTTAATTATATTTTAAGTATTTTTTAAAAATACATATTTCTTATAAAGAGAATTGATTATTTGTTCAAGAAAAACAAATATACCAAATTTCATAACAATTGAATTAGTGGTTACAGAAAAATTAACTCTTGAAAATTTCAATTTTATATATAAAAAATTATTTTTATTTATTTTATATATAAAATTTCAATTTTCAAAAGTTAATTTTTCTGTGACTACTGATTTAATTATTATATTTGTTTTTCTTAAAAAAAATAATCAATTCTAAAGTTATTTTTTTATAACTATTATGTATAAAATTTTATTTACAATTGAAATTTTATTAAATGAAAATTTACTATATTAATTACTTATTTTTAAAAATTAATATTATTAATTTGATATTAAACAGATTTCAAAAATTTTTCAAATTTCAAAGATTAAAATAAATATATAAACTATTATTCTAAAATTGGTTATTTGTAATATAGAATTTTTTAAAAACAAAAATTTAAGTATTATAGTAATTTTGTAAACTATTATATATAAGTTCAATTTTTATATAGTTAAAATCTAAAATTATCAATGTATATATCAGATTGAAAAAAGTTTATTTATTTATACACTCCTCTAGCAAAAGTATTTGTGAAATGATAAAATTTGAAAATAATTGCTAAAATTAAAAAGATAATTGTGAGATAATGAGTGATCTAAAACGTACAAACTTTTTTTATTAGATTCCCCTAAACTAAGATTATCATCTAATATCTTTTGTGATAAAATTGAACATCTGTACATGGAGATATTACGCTTCAAATAAAATTGATAAAAAATAATAAATTTATTCTTAGATCTATACCTATACTGCATTCAATGGGTATCAAAGATAGATACCAACTATCTTATATGAAATTGTAGCCAGAAATGATATCTACAACTTTAATTATTGACGTTTTTCTCAGTACCTAATAAAAATTTTGACTTCAATTAGACGTGAATAAAAATGATCGAAATTTAATAAAATTTTAAAAAAATAAAAAAAATTCAAAAATAATTGTGACGATTGTTTATATGTGAAAAACTTGATTATTTATTAATGTAACAATAAATGTGCTTTTAAGTTACCTTTAAGTCTGAAATATGAAGCATCTTTTATAAAAATTTCAGCCTTATATATTGAAAATTGAGAGAATAATTCGCAATTAAACTTTAGAGTATAATTTTGAAACATTCGATATTCAACTATTAATATTAAACTCAATTCTCAGTTTAAAAATCTGAAATTTTTACAGTAGATGCTTCACATGTTAAACTTTAACTGTACTTAGTACCATTTTCATTGTTGTGTTGGTGGATAAGGATGTTTTTATA
This sequence comes from Diversispora epigaea, assembly GCA_003547095.1. Taxonomy (NCBI): domain Eukaryota; kingdom Fungi; phylum Glomeromycota; class Glomeromycetes; order Diversisporales; family Diversisporaceae; genus Diversispora; species Diversispora epigaea. The sequence goes on from PQFF01000040.1 coordinate 235,731, forward strand.
TGTGATTCCAATTGGTAATTATTTTCAGATTTTTTTTTTTGATTTTTTAAAATGATTGATTGAATTTGAAATATTTGAGAAATTGATAAAATTTGAAAATGATTGACAAAGTTGTAACATATTAAAGTTAGGTTTTTAATAATAAAATATAAAAAATGTTTATAAGTAACCTTAACGAATAAAACAAAATACACATAATATATAAATTTCATATTTATCTAACTCTAAATAAAAGAATAATCGACGTTCAAATAAAAGTAAAATTTTTAAGAAATTTATGCTAAAAAATTGACCCATTCCAATTTTTTGAACCACTTTCATAACTATATTTGGACTACAAAGTAAACAGATTTGGAAGGTCATTAAATATATATGTTTAAATTTTGTATTTTTTGGTTAAATATTTATTGAGAAATTTAATGTGCATTAAATTGTTGATCTTTGACAAAATTATAAAATTATATATACCACAAAAATAATTAAATTAAATAAACTAGATTGTGAAATAATTTTATTTTATTGTTATTATTGTATTAATAATTTATAATATTTACTAATTATTAATTAATTTTAAATTAAAAATGCCAAAACTTAGAGAATTAACTGATTTTGATAAAGGTGAAATTATTGGTCTTTGAAAAGGAAACCACAGCAATAGTGATATTTCTAGAATTTTGGGACATCCAGAATCAACAGTTGTTTATATAATTAAAAAATATAAAGTAAATGGTACTACTTCCAATGTCCCTAGAACTGGAAGATCTACAGTATTAACTGAAACTGATAAAAGACAATTAGTAAGAATTGTTAAAGACAACAGAGCAGATTCAATTATAGAATTAACTGATAAATTTAATAGTTCTTTAGAAATAACAGTTAGTACTGCATCCAGAATTATATAGAGGCATTCTAGGACACTATATATACGAAACGTCCGGAAAACGCACTAGAACGGTGCGTTCTAGTACACTATATATACGAAACGTTCGGAGAACGCACTAGAACGGTACATTCTAGTATGCTATATATACGAAACGTTCGGAAAACGCACTAGAACGGCGCGTTCTAGTACGCTATATATACGAAGCGTTCGGAGAACGCACTAGAACGGCATATTTAATACGCTATATGAACGTAGGTGGTGTTTGTAGGACACTATAGATCGGTGTATTTTGGACGCAATAGAACGTTTATATTTAATTCCTGATGTGATACTGCAAGACATATTTTATATGAGTCAGGATACTATGGAAGAGTAGCTAAGAAAAAATCATTAGTTTCAGAATCAAATTCAAAAAAAAGATTAAATTGATGTAAAGAAAGAAAAAACTGGAATGATGAATGGGAAAAAATTATTTTTAGTGATGAATCACGTTTTGAAATATTCAAAAATGATTCTCAAAAATGGGTGTGGCATACAAAAGATGAAAAATATTATAAAGATTGTTTATAGTTTACTGTCAAACATTCAGATGGTGTTATGGTTTGGGGGTTTTTTACAAAATATAACAAAGGGCCTTTAGTTGTAGTTGAAGGTAGCATTAATGGTACAAAATATATAGAATTACTTAATCAATATCTTTTATCTTTTTTGAATGAAATTGGTTTTGATTATATTTATCAAGATAATAATGCCCCCTGTCATACTGCAAAAAAAGTCAAAGAATGGAAAGACTCAAAATTAATTAATAGCCTAATTTTGCTTGCACAAAGTCCCGATTTAAATCCAATTGAAAATTTATGGTCTGAATTAGATAGAAAAATAAGAAAACATGAGCAAAAACCAAAAAACAAAACAGAATTAATTAAAATATTACAAGAAGAATGAGATAATTTGGATACCAATTTTTTAATTAAATTAATTGATAGTATGCCACAAAGAATTAAAGGTGTAATTAAAAATAAAGGAAATCCAATAAATTATTGAATTAATATTATCTTTTGCTAATATTTAAAGAAAATTTCATATCTATTTTACAATAAAACCATGAGAAAATTTAATTTTATAATATTTTTTATTTTTTCAAATTATTTAATTAATATGTAATAAAAGATTATAAAACATTGAATATATATAATTTAGAATGTACTAAATCTGTTTACTTAGAGGCCCAAATATAATTATAAAAATGGTTCAAAAAATCAGAATGGATTAATTTTTTAGAATCAATTTTTTAAAAATTTTACTTTGAATGATGATTATTCCTTTATTTGAAATTAGATAGATATGAAATTTATATATTATATGTATTTTGTCTTATTCTTTAAGGTTGCTTATAAGAATTTTTTGTATTTTATTATTAAAAACCTAACTTTAATATGTTACAACTTTTGTCAATCATTTTTGAATTTTATCAATTTCTCAAATACTTCAAATCCATGTCGATCATTTTAAAAAATCAAAAAAAAAATCTGAAAATAATTATCAATCGGAATCACATATAAAAACATCCTTATCCACCAACACAACAATGAAAATAGTACTAAGTACAGTTAAAATTTAACATGTGGAGCATCTACTGTAAAAATTTTAGATTTTTAAACTGAGAATTGAGTTTAATATTAATAGTTGAATATCAGATGTTTCAAAATTATACTCTAAAGTTTAATTGCGAATTATTCTCTCAATTTTCAATATATAAAGCTGAAATTTTTATAAAAGATGTTTCATATTTCAGGCTTCAAGGTAACTTAAAAGCACATTTATTGTTACATTAATAAATAATCAAGTTTTTCACGTATAAACAATCGTCACAATTATTTTCGAATTTTTTTTATTTTTTTAAAATTTTATTAAATTTCGGTCGTTTTTATTCACGTCTAATTGAAGTCAAAATTTTTATTAGGTACTGAGAAAAACGTCAATAATTAAAGTTATAGATATCATTTCTGGCTACAATTTCATATAAGATAGTTGGTATCTATCTTTGATACCCATTGAATGCAGTATAGGTATAGATCTAAGAATAAATTTATTATTTTTTGTCAATTTTATTTGAAGCGTAATATCTCTATGTACAGATGTTCAATTTTATCACAAAAGATATTATATGATAGCCTTAGTTTCATCAGGAAACTTTTCGGGGCGTAAATTTACAGAAAATTTACGGGACCTACAGAAATTTACGCCTAAAAAAATCAATTTTTTTGACTTTGATCACTATTTATAAGACAGGGAGNATAAAAGATGTTTCATATTTCAGGCTTCAAGGTAACTTAAAAGCACATTTATTGTTACATTAATAAATAATCAAGTTTTTCACGTATAAACAATCGTCACAATTATTTTCGAATTTTTTTTATTTTTTTAAAATTTTATTAAATTTCGGTCGTTTTTATTCACGTCTAATTGAAGTCAAAATTTTTATTAGGTACTGAGAAAAACGTCAATAATTAAAGTTATAGATATCATTTCTGGCTACAATTTCATATAAGATAGTTGGTATCTATCTTTAATACCCATCAAATGCGGTATAGGTATAGATCTAAGAATAAATTTATTATTTTTTGTCAATTTTATTTGAAGCGTAATATCTCTATGTACAGATGTTCAATTTTATCACAAAAGATATTATATGATAGCCTTAGTTTCATCAGGAAACTTTTCGGGGCGTAAATTTACAGAAAATTGACAGGACCTACAGAAATTTACGCCTAAAAAAATCAATTTTTTTGACTTTGATCACTATTTATAAGACAGGGAGTGATTTTTTACTAAGATATTTCTATGACAGATCGAAAGATCTGGTTCTTAGCTACAAGATGATATATGTTTCATTTCTGTAACATTAATATTCGCGAAGATATTCACGTTTAAAGTTTCACATTTGTGAAAAAATTTCCGCGTAAATTTTTCGAAAATTTCCGTAATTCTGCCGGAAATTCACGTGACGTCATAGAAATTTCCGGCAGAATTATGAAAATTTTCAGAAAATTTACGCGGAAATTTTTTCACAAATGTGAAACTTTAAACTTGAATATCATCGCTAATATTGATGTTACAAAAATGAAACACATATCATCTTGTAGCTAAGAACCAGATCTTTCGATCTGTCATAGGAATATCTTAGTAAAAAATCGCTCCCTGTCTTATAAATAGTGATCAAAGTCAAAAAAATTGATTTTTTTAGGCGTAAATTTCTGTAGGTCCCGTAAATTTTCTGTAAATTTACGCCCCGAAAAGTTTCCTGATGTTAGGGGAATCTAATAAAAAAAGTTTGTACGTTTTAGATCACTCATTGTCTCACAATTGCCTTTTTAATTTTAGCAATTATTTTCAAATTTTATCATTCTACAAATACTTTTGCTAGGGGAGTGTACTATACATATTACTTAAATTATTTTTCAAAAATTCAAATTTCAAATTTAAATTTTAAATCTTAAATTTTAAATTTCAAATTATTTATATAGTGAGAAATTCCAAATTTCAAATATCAAATTTCAAATATTATATAATCCCAGATTACAAATTGCAAATTTCAAATTTTGAATAATTTGGATAATATATATAGTTTATATTAGTACTGATAAAAAATTGTAATTTAATATATATAGGATTAAAAGTTAAATACTAAAGTATTAGAATTGTTGAAATAAGAAGTTGTTAGTAATTAAATATTAAATTAATAGGAAGATGAAAAAGTAATTAGTTAATAAAAAATATTCTACATCAGGAAACTTTTCGGGGCGTAAATTTACAGAAAATTTACGGGACCTACAGAAATTTACGCCTAAAAAAATCAATTTTTTTGACTTTGATCACTATTTATAAGACAGGGAGCGATTGTTTACTAAGATATTCCTATGACAGATTGAAAGATCTGGTTCTTAGCTACAAGATGATATATGTTTCATTTCTGTAACATTAATATTCGCGAAGATATTCACGTTTAAAGTTTCACATTTGGGAAAAAATTTCTGCGTAAATTTTCCGAAAGTTTCCGTAATTCTGCCGGAAATTCACGTGATGTCATAGAAATTTCCGGCAGAATTACGAAAATTTTCGGAAAATTTACGCGGAAATTTTTCACAAATGTGAAACTTTAAACGTGAATATCTTCGCGAATCTTGATGTTACAGAAATGAAACACATATCATCTTGTAGTTAAGAACCAGATCTTTCGATCTGTCATAGGACTATCTTAGTAAAAAATCGCTCCCTGTCTTATAAATAGTGATCAAAGTCAAAAAAATTGATTTTTTAGGCGTAAATTTCTGTAGGTCCTGTCAATTTTCTGTAAATTTACGCCCCGAAAAGTTTCCTGATGTAAGTTAATCACTGTAAAATTAAAATATTTACCATTAAGTAGATCTTATATAATAGGAAATTTTACTATAATTAATATACAAAAAATACGAAAAGAAAACAAAATCATATAAATTCCTTTATACATCAGGAAACTTTTCGGGACGTAAATTTACAGAAAATTTACGGGACCTACAGAAATTTACGCCTAAAAAATCAATTTTTTTGACTTTGATCATTATTCATAAGACAGGGAGCGATTTTTTACTAAGATAGTCCTATGACAGATCGAAAGATCTGGTTCTTAGCTACAAGATGATATATGTTTCATTTCTGTAACATTAATATTCGCGAAGATATTCACGTTTAAAGTTTCACATTTGTGAAAAAATTTCCGTGTAAATTTTTCGAAAATTTCCGTAATTCTGCCGGAAATTCACGTGACGTCATAGAAATTTCCGGCAGAATTACGAAAATTTTCGGAAAATTTACGCGGAAATTTTTCACAAATGTGAAACTTTAAACTTGAATATCTTCGCAAATATTAATGTTACAGAAATGAAACACATATCATCTTGTAGCTAAGAACCAGATCTTTCGATCTGTCATAGGAATATCTTAGTAAAAAATCGCTCCCTGTCTTATAAATAATGATCAAAGTCAAAAAAATTGATTTTTTTAGGCATAAATTTCTGTAGGTCCCATAAATTTTCTGTAAATTTACGCCCCGAAAAGTTTCCTGATGTAGTTATTAAGTTAATTTTTGTTTTGTATGTATTTATAATTTAAGTTATTTAATATAATATATATTATAAATATTTAAATAAAAATAATACAAGTCAAAATATTATAAATTTAATAGATATTTGGTATTTAATGTCAAATGAAAAATTGTATAATATTAGATACTTAATGTTATATATCAAGTATCTAATATTACACATATGGGTTGATTTGGTTCTATTCAAATATCATATATCACATATGTGATATATGATAATCATATGTGATACAATCAGAAAAATTATTATAATTGGTTAATTTGGCCAAAATATATAAATATTAAATTATTAAGTGTACCAGATATATAACATACGTTGTTAACTCAAGTAGTTTTTTTTATTTATTACTATACTTGCACGCAAAATTATTTTGGGGCTTTGAAATTGCAATTTCGAGGAAAAAAGTCGAAACAGTTTTTCATAGAAGACGAAATTATTTTATTTAAAACCCGAAATTTTTTGATCACCCAGATTTATTCTTTGATTAAAGATACACATAACTGGGTACTTTTTTTATTTCCATATATAGAATAGATTCTGCATAAATCTCAAAAAGTCGAAATACCTCAAAAATCCAAAATCAATTTTGGGAACATGTATATTTATTACATATATTATTATTTTATATTTACTATTTATACTACTTTATTATTTATTATTTATTATTAATTATTATATTATTTCTATTTTTATAAATCTTAATGTAAATCACTTAAAAATTAATGCAACAAAATATGTATTACAACTGTAGATCCATAGTGTATAGTACAGCGTAATAGATAGTGTAATAGATAGCGTAATTAATAGCGTACACATTAGCGTAGAGCACAGTGTATGCAATAGCGTATTCTACAGCATAGTGAATAGTGTAAAGTACAGCGTAATCAATAGCGTAATCTNTTAAGTGTACCAGATATATAACATACGTTGTTAACTCAAGTAGTTTTTTTTATTTATTACTATACTTGCACGCAAAATTATTTTGGGGCTTTGAAATTGCAATTTCGAGGAAAAAAGTCGAAACAGTTTTTCATAGAAGACGAAATTATTTTATTTAAAACCCGAAATTTTTTGATCACCCAGATTTATTCTTTGATTAAAGATACACATAACTGGGTACTTTTTTTATTTCCATATATAGAATAGATTCTGCATAAATCTCAAAAAGTCGAAATACCTCAAAAATCCAAAATCAATTTTGGGAACATGTATATTTATTACATATATTATTATTTTATATTTACTATTTATACTACTTTATTATTTATTATTTATTATTAATTATTATATTATTTCTATTTTTATAAATCTTAATGTAAATCACTTAAAAATTAATGCAACAAAATATGTATTACAACTGTAGATCCATAGTGTATAGTACAGCGTAATAGATAGTGTAATAGATAGCGTAATTAATAGCGTACACATTAGCGTAGAGCACAGTGTATGCAATAGCGTATTCTACAGCATAGTGAATAGTGTAAAGTACAGCGTAATCAATAGCGTAATCTATTATATATATAAAGGATTGAATTTCTGTTCTCTCAATCCTCAGTTAGTTGGTTAAAAAGGTCAATTAACTCAATAATAAACTTCTTATAGTTTAATTAAATAATATATTTCTTGATGAATTATTATTTAATTCTTCGTAAAAAACCTTTATAATAATACTTTGCTGTATGATCTTAGTATTATTCTTGTTATAAACTATTATTCTGCTTTGTGATCTTAATAATTAGTTTATAAATTCTTAGTGAAATTCTTTTAAATACCCTGCTTAGTGATCTCGGTATTTGTTTTAATAATTAGATAACTTGCTGTGTGATCTCGTTATCTGGTATAAATTTAGCCTTGCTTAGTGTTCTGGACTTGAATTCTTAGTAAATTAGTGTTAAACTTAGTGTTTACCTTTATAAAACCTCACCCCTGCCTCTTTCGCCTTAATTCCGCAATACCTTAATTTCTTCCCAATTATACTTTAATAATAGTATAAATCCTTCAGCTTTAGTAAATTAAGTATAGTGCTGTGTGTCTTATACAAATTAATCTCTGCTAATAATTGTCTGTTTCCGTCATTTATTTGGAAGGTAAATCACGGTCAACAACGTGATGAAAAATGAAAACATATATAATTACTTACTTTGTTAACAAATTTTTCCTTCTAGAAATAAATTATTAATTCATGAAAGAAATAAGTACTGTAACAATAAAATTATACCCCATAGAATTTTACTTTTTTTACCATCCTTCGAACTTGTTTATCAATACCAAGATGCGTTTATAATTCTAATAAAAAAAAAACTAGGTTTTAGTAAATATTCGATAGGTTCCAAGAAACTTTTTATCTGTGTATTTTCTGAAACTGTCTTTGTACATTTATTTGAAAATGAACCTATCTTTCGTTATAGTTCAGTAAAACAAATGTATTCTTGTTACTTTCAAGGAAAAATGGGAGAAGAAAGACTTAAGCAAATACTTAATTATGAGTATTGGAATTCTAAGCAAGATCCCAACACAAAAACCACCAGATATGTTTTATTTGTTAATAATGAAGAAACTTATACAGTTAAATTTAATTAATAAGTATTTATATAATAATATATTGTTATTAAAAAATAAACTAAAATTTAATTTTTTTTAAAAAGGTCATTGTTAAAATTAAATGAAAACAAACGAAATTTTCAGTGTGATACAGTAACATGTATATTTATTATAGATTCTAGAGAATTTATTAATGAGTATATATTATTTTAATATTTTAATATTTATTTATTAATTTTAACATAATATTTTAATTATTTATTATTATATTTTTATTAGAAATATTCCTCCTGAACCAAAAAAAAATTTTAAAAAAGATTATAGACCCATATTACCTCGTACACCATTTCAACAATTGTATATAAATCATATATTACTTAATAAAAATTCATAATCTTATTTATTTTCTTTGTTTATAATAATATTTCTAGTTGTAATTTTTTGAGAAGTATTATTAAGTAAATAATATAATTGTCGATTTTCAAAAGACATTATTTTATATATAACAGATTCTCCATCAATTTCTCCTCCCATAGTAGTACTTCCAAAAAATAAACGAACTTATTATTAAAAATATATGTAATTAATAAAAATAATAAAAATAAATTATATTTTATACTTGTTTGTGATTTTTTTTTTTAATACTTGAAGTAGAGAAAATCTGTAATGAAAGATCTTTTTTTTTTAATTAATATAAAAATTGAGATACATGTTTTGCAAAGACATACATATAAGGAATAACATCCTTTTTTTTATATAATCCCAATGTCTGATTAGAACTATTTATATAACCTTATGTAGAACAATAAAATGTACAGATCCAGTTTTGTGCATCAATTTCAAACTGATTGATTTCTTCTTCTGAGAGATACATTTGGTGTAAAATTGTATATAAATGGTAAAATTTATGACATAATTTTTTATATTTTTTCCATAAGTACCAGAAATAAATTATGATACTGGAAATTTCTCTAACATTTTTTTTTTATTTAGACCCATTAATGAAGTCCAATTCCACTGTTTTTTATTTGATTTAGATTGAAAAAATTCAAACACTAGTCGAAATGAGGCAAATCGGCAATATCAAAATTCGGCCGACTTTCGGCTGATAGCCAAAAAAAATCAGCCTAAATTCGGCCATTAATAAATTTCAGCCAAAATTCGGAAATTCTGAATTTTGGTCGAAACTTAAAAATTAACTTTAAGTTAAATTTCGACCAAAATTTGGAATTTCCGAATTCGTGCTGAAATTTGGTACAATATTTTGATACGCTGTTTTGTTGTCGAAATGGACATTTCGGAAATATAAAATTTCGGAACAATTCTGCCTAAATTCAGCTTATCCATTTCGAAAATATGATATTTCGGCTTATTAATAAAATTCGCCAAAAATTCGGAATTTATTAAAAGAATTCTTGTTTCTTGCCGATTATTAGACATTTAGGAATTATATATAAAATAAGCATATTTCATTCACAATATTGTAAGCGAAATAAGGCAAATCGGCAATATCAGAATTCGGTTAACTTTCGGCTGATTGTTAAAAAAAAATCGGCACTTAGAAATTTTAGAAAATTTTGAAGTGATTTTTAAGTTTCGACCAAAATTCGGAATTTTCGAATTCGTGCTGAAATTTATATAGTATTTTGATGCTGTTTTACTGCCAAAATATCAATTTCAGAAATATACTCTTTTCGCAAAAATTTATCCATATGGGCTGATTCGAAAAGTACCCTAATTTTTATAAAAGGTCTCCAATTTTTAAGTACCCCCGTATTTTTTTATTGTCGATTTTTATTGGTTATATAATTAAATCTTAGATTATATAAAAAATAATATCTGTGATACTGATTTTTATAGTAACGCATACATGTGACGTGTGACTCATTATTATTTGATTAATTAAAAAAATAATTTTTATTTTATTTTTTATTACTTCAGTGTAAAGAATATTTTTTTAATATATAAAATATTTTTCCTTCTATTTCTTCTCCTTCTTTTCCCTCTTCTTCTTCATTAAATTACCTTCTCTCTTTAAAAATCATAAATAAAAATTATCAAAATCACTAAAATTAACTATCACCATATCACTAATATTAAAATCACCATCTTAAAAAGAGAAAAGTAAGAGCAAAAAAGAAAAAACAAGAAGAAAATAAAAAAATAAAAGTGAAGAACAAAGAAAAAGGTTGAGAAAAAGGAAGAAAAAAGAAAATTACCAAAATCATATATTGCCATGTTGCCGATGCCAAAATAATCAAAATTTCTAAAATCTCTATTTTAAAAGAAGAAAAGAATGAAATAAAAAGAAATAAACAAGAAAAAAACAAAGAAATAAAAGTAAGGAACAAAAGAAAAGGTTAGGAAAAAGAAGAAAAAATTAAATCACCAAAATCGTATATTGTCATGTTGTTGATACCAAAATAGCTAAAATCTTAAGAAANAGAATATTTTTTTAATATATAAAATATTTTTCCTTCTATTTCTTCTCCTTCTTTTCCCTCTTCTTCTTCATTAAATTACCTTCTCTCTTTAAAAATCATAAATAAAAATTATCAAAATCACTAAAATTAACTATCACCATATCACTAATATTAAAATCACCATCTTAAAAAGAGAAAAGTAAGAGCAAAAAAGAAAAAACAAGAAGAAAATAAAAAAATAAAAGTGAAGAACAAAGAAAAAGGTTGAGAAAAAGGAAGAAAAAAGAAAATTACCAAAATCATATATTGCCATGTTGCCGATGCCAAAATAATCAAAATTTCTAAAATCTCTATTTTAAAAGAAGAAAAGAATGAAATAAAAAGAAATAAACAAGAAAAAAACAAAGAAATAAAAGTAAGGAACAAAAGAAAAGGTTAGGAAAAAGAAGAAAAAATTAAATCACCAAAATCGTATATTGTCATGTTGTTGATACCAAAATAGCTAAAATCTTAAGAAAAAAATGAAACGAAAAAGAATAAACAAAAAGAAAACAAAGAAATAAAAGGTAAGAAACAAAAGAAAAGAAAATAAAAAAAAAACTGTTAAAATGGCAATTTCAATAATTTTGACTTGACAATTTTATAATAAATGATTTTGAAAAAAATAGAAGAGGAAAAAAAAATTGAGAAAGAAAAGAGAAGAGAACAAAAAAATAAAAAACAAAATTTTGGATGTTTAAATGAAAAAAAAAAGAAAAAGAAGAGAAAGAAAGTAAAATAATAAAAAAAAAAGTATAGAGAAGAGAAAATGGAATGTTATACTAAGCAAAAAGAAAGAAAAGAAAAAGTAGAATATAAAAAAATAAAAATGTGAAAGGTAATTCTCTTGTTTTTAAAAACTTAACATTTTGTCTTTGAGTATAATAAATAAAAAAATTATTATTTTAATTATTTTATTAATAATAAAATTATAAAATTATAGAATTACAGAATTATTAATGAAGATTGTTTAAAGGTTACACTTATTATAACATCAAAAACTTGAATTAAAACTAATTAATATAAACTTCATTCTTTTTTTAATAAAATCATTAAGTATCATAATAAGCCTTATTAATATAAAGAGAAAATCTTAATTTCAATCTTTATACATATTTTATATTCAATCTTTGTATTATAAAAAGTTTTATTTGACATTATTTTGCAGATGTGTTAAATTAAACTCTATCAATACCTAAAATTAAAAATATTTTTTTAATATTTTTTTGATATTAAAATTAAATTGAAATTATATTACTGTAATATTTTTTATTTTTTTAAAAAATTATTTTTATTTATTTTATATGTAAAATTTCAATTTTCAAAAGTTAATTTCTCTATAACCACTGATCCAATTGTTATGAAATTT
>PQFF01000372.1:21221-43048 GCA_003547095.1 Diversispora epigaea
AATATTTTTGCCAAGACACCGACAACTTGGTCCGAATTGTATTTTACGTCAGATTTATTTCTCTTACAATTATTAGTTCAATTAAAGACGGGATAACGCATCAGCGTTAGTATTCTCTTTTCCTGGTTTATGTTGTACTTCAAAATCATACGGTTGTAATCGCAATATCCACCTCGCCAATCTCCCTTTTGGTACACTTGAATATAACCATTTTAATGCGGAATGGTCAGTTATTAACACAAAATGTTTGAATCCTAAATAGGAATAGAAATGTTCAACTGCCCAAATAACAGCTAAACATTCAAGTTCGGTTGCGCCATATTGTTTCTGCGCTCCTACAAGGCTTTTGCTGGCATAAGCAATGACTTTTTCATGTCCTTCATCATCGCGTTGACTCAAAACAGCTCCTAACCCTTGTGCGGAACCATCGGTAGTTAAATAGAAGGTTCGAGTGAAATCAGGGTAGGATAAAATTGGTTCGGTAATTAACTTTCCTTTTAAAGCATCGAAGGACTGTTGACATTTTTCGGTCCATTCTAGTTCGGAGTCTTTTCGCAACAATTTATTAAGCGGTTGAGCAATTGTTGAAAAGTCCTTAATGAATTTTCTGTAGTAGGATGCCAATCCTAAAAAACTGCGGACTCTAGTCCTAGTAGTTGGTATCGGAAAATTTTTAACTTTTTCAATCTTTGCGGGGTCAGCCATAATTCCATCTCCGCTGACAATATGTCCCAGAAATTCTAATTTGGGTTGTAAGAAGTGACATTTGTCAGGTCCAAGTTTTAATCCGGCGGCTCGTAGTCGTTGAAATACTTTTCCCAATTTCTTTAAGTGTTCGTCAAAAGTCTTCGAGTAAATATTAATGTCATCAAGGTAAACAATGACTCCTTGATATAACATATCATTTAAAACATGATCCATGAGGCGTTGAAAAGTAGCTGGAGCATTAGTAAGTCCAAAGGGCATTACAGTGAACTCATAAGTTCCTTGTTTGGTAATAAATGCAGTTTTATCCTGGTCTTTTGGATCCATTTCCACTTGCCAATAACCACTAGCAAGATCAAGGGTGGTAAACCATTTTGCATCTCGGAGTGCATCCAACATATCTTCAATGCGAGGGATTGGGTAAGCATCTTTTCGTGTTTCGGTATTCAACTTTCGGTAATCTACACAAAATCTTAATTTGCCATTTTTCTTTTTAACAAGAACAACAGGGGAGGCCCAAGGGCTTTTAGACCTTTTTATTAATCCCTTGTCCAACATTCTGTCAAGTTCCTCTTTGATAAATTGGTCTTCATCGGGATGTGTTCGGTAGAAGCGTTGTTTAATTGGTTTTGCTTCTCCTACATCAATTTGATGTTTAATGATGTTTGTGCGTCCCAATGAACTGACATCATTGGCGAATAAATCTTTATTTCGCTCCATTAATTTATCAAATTTTTGTTGTTGGGTGGTATTTAATTGACCAATATCCAACTCATTTTTATTTAATTTTTCACTCAAAAATACAGGTACGGTATCTTCATCACTTTCATCATCGTTATCTTCAATCGTTGTATTTTTGAAAATGATTTCTTCATCGTCTCCTTCGGATTCTTCCGTCTCGGTATCACTTTCATTAGTACTTTCGTCATCGGTATTTTCAATAAGTTCAGAAAACTCTTCCTTGGTTTCCTTTGAACAGTTGGCAGGAACAGTAAGAGTTTTCCCCCGCCATCTGAGAGTTAATTCTTGGTCGCTCCAATTATATGAAGCATTAGCTTTCATTAGCCAATTGTTGCCTAATAACAAAGAATAAGTAGCGGCATCAATTACTTCCACATCGATAGGAATAGTTTGGCCTTGGATAGTAATTGGTAAATCACGGATGACTCCTAAAGGTTGAGTTTTCTTTCCAGTAGCGGGTAAGATGATACTTTTAGAGGCTTCCTCAATTTCATAACCCAGTTGTTCCATAGCATCGTGAGTAACAATACTAATAGCTGCGCCACTGTCAACAATAGTAGGCACAGTATAAACTCCTACTGCGACGTTACATTTTAAGGCAGTAGTTTTTAAAGAGTACTCCTGGTCTGCCAATTTAATTTCCTTTTCTTTTGGTTTTCGAAGAGCTTCAAAGAAACTTTTCCTAATAGATGGAACTTCTAAAGCATCAGCCCAAGACAAACCAGCAGGTTGGTTTTGTAGCTGTTCCACAATATCAAAATCCTTTTTTCTAAAGAGAGGTGGTCGAGTTGCGTTTTCCTTTTTCTTTTCCTTATTTCCTTTCACCATTTTAATTACTTCCTTTTTCTTCGACTTCTTCTTTGGAGTGATTTCAGTTTTAACAACTTTAGGTACTGGTACACTCGTTGTTTTAGGAAGTCCAAAGGTATTCAAGCTTGGTTTTGGTTCAGGAATATTAGTTTCACGAGGTCGTTTGATAGGTGTATCCTCGTCACTACTGTCATCTCTTTCTCGCTTTCCCAAATAAGCATCATAAGCTTCAAGCAGATGTTGTAAAAGTTTATCTTCCTCCTTTTCACTTTCTTCCTCAACTTCCACTAATTTGGCATGTGCGGAGTTGTCTGAATTATCCTTGCGGTCAGGACAGTCCCAAGAGATGTGTCCTTCCTTTCCACATTTGAAACAAGTTCGAGTTTCTCGATTATTATTTCGGTTGTTTCGATTATTTCGATTGTTCCAATTATTTTGTGAAGAGTTGTCGCGATTATTTCCTCGGTTGCGGTAGTTAGGTTGTTGGTTAACTTGAGTAGTTAATTTCTCCATTTTTTGAATTAAATTTAATTGCATCTTCTCAAATTTCTTTGCCAAGTCGTCGAGGTTGTGAGCAGGGTCAAAAGTTACTTTAGTTTCCTTCTTTTTCTTTTTGAGTACTGTTTTCTTTGGTTTCCTTTCCTCTTCTGCTTCTTCCTCTTCCTCTTCGTCTGAACTTTCAACAACTTTCTTTTTACCTTTTTGTTTACGAGGTTCGATTTCGTTTACCATATCCAATCCTTCCTCATAAGCTTGTGCTAGTTCTAAAGCAGCAGCTAAGGTACCTGGAGCTTGCATGGTTATCAATGGTGCGATGTGAGGTAACAATCCTTTTATGAAGAGTCGTTTATGTTGGTTAACATTAATTTCTACTCGTTTCACCAATCGTCTAAATCTCGCATAATAAGCATCGACAGTTTCTCCTTGTCGTTGGCGATTGTTTTCTAATTCACGCATCCATTTATTTCTCCACCGGGTGTTACAATACTTTTCCACGAATCCGGCTCTCCAAGCAGCCCAATCAGCCATATCGTTAGCGTTTATTTCATCATGCCATTCTTCAGCGTCGTCCTCCAGATAGGTAGCATATTTGCGAATCTTTTTCGCTTCATCCCATGCATTACTGCGGGCGACTTTCTCAAAATGGAGCATCCATTGAAGAGGATCCTGAGTTCCATCTCCATAAAATGGATCAACTCGGAGGGATGTATGGTTATGTAAGTTGTCTTCCAAGTAATCAAGTACAGCATTTGCCATTTCGTCTTCAGTATCGGTATCACTACTGTCGCTACTATCAGAGGCAGTTAAATGAGCTTCTGCCAATTGTTGATTAATGAGATTAAAATCTAATGGTTGTAATGGTTGATAGAAAGTTCGGATGTTTTGGAGTTGGTCCCAATTGTTTGGAGGGGTAATTACTCGTGGTGTGCCTTGTTCTGGTGATCGCCTAGGTGATACTGCCTGTGAGAAACTTTGAGGAGTTTCGTTAGATCGGCGTCTGTGTCGAGGAGTGGTTCCAACAGTTGCGGAGGGTGAAGAAGTTGTTGTTGAATCACTTGTGGGTAACCTAACAGTAACTGGATTCTGATTTTCTCTTTGAATTTGTCGCTCAAGTCGTCGTTGTTGATATCGTTGTCTTCTTTGTTCTCTTTCTTCCGGTGTTAACCGTTGAACAGTTCGCCTTGTCGAGTCTCGAGATGTCGACTCCAAAGTGTTAACTTAGGGATTTAATTATTCTTTGGCTTAGACCTGGTCGGTATGTTGAAGGCAGTTCTTCCGTTATCAACAAGAATATTATCACGAATCCACACGTGATGTTTAATCAAATCGAGATGATCCTTTACTCGATTGAGGTCCTTTAAAGTATAGGTTACTTCGTAGTTAGGATCCTTTTCTTCTCGGGATAGTTCTCTTTCAACAATTTCAGAGAGAGCTTCGTTCTTTTGTTTGATTGCTTCGTCTACACAATCGTTGCGTCTTTTGGCAATAACCATTAACAGTATAATTTCTTTTTGCGTTTCCGCTAGAAGGCACCAAATTGTTACCGACGGAGGTTTATCCTTCTTAATAAACACGTGGGATGAACAGGAACTCTTGAAATAATATGAAAGATATTATTCAAGGAAACTATTAGTCAAAATAGATACAACTACTACTAATAGGTAGGTTCTAGAAGTTAAATAACTACTGTTAATAAGTGTATTGATTAGTGTTAACTACTAATATCACGAGACGGCGCTCCAAATGATAAAGTAGGCGATTCAATACAAAGGGTTTGGTTATTATTAATAAAACAATAATACTGATAATTTCAAGGTAATAATAACCTTTATTAATGGTAATTGCAGATACAAAAGAGACTAATTTACAAAGAAATTAGTTACAAAAAGTTTCCTAATTAAAGGATAGAATCCTAAACTAACGAATTCTAAATCTGACTATAAACTGACTGCCTTTGCCTCAGGCCAAAATCCATCCTTTATATAACTAATTTTTGGGTCCTTTGGGTCCTTTAGGTCCTTTAGGTCCTTTAGGTCCTTTGGGTCCTCGTAATACATGATCTACATATTAATTTACTACTATCTATGGTAAATCTATTACAGGACACAGTTACACTACACAACTACATATTTGTAAATCAATTTGTCTTTCGTATTACAGATAAGAAACATAAATAAATAACTAAATAAATACTAACTAAATATAAATAAATATAATAACAAAATAATAAATAATATAAGCCAATAATATAATACTAATTAAGATATATCCACTACAATATTACTACGGTAACAACGGTTCATCAGAAAATATTAATATGGCCCGGTCAAAACTTATTGCCACTCATCGTAATGTTATTGGAAATCAAAGAGAATCTTCCGAAGTTGGAACATCATCTTCTGTGGTTTTGGATAATGACAACACCTTTTCTTCGAAACGTGTGAAAATTGAACCTGCTGATGAGTCTGTAAGTATTTTCGATGGTGTTGAAAGGAATAATGATGAGATTAACAAAACCGAAGCAACGGCTAAAAGAGGGAGGCGTAAAAAGAACATTTGTAACGATAAGAAGGAAAAGGGTTACGTGGGCAGATCTTTACGTAGCAATTTGAAATTAAATGTTGACAGTAGAGAAGAACAAATTTATTTTTATTGATGTTTGTTTTGCATGTATTAGTTTCTAAAACATCTTTAGTTTTATATAGTATAATTTTAATTTGATTTTATCATGTAAAAAATAATATTATAATAAAGTTGGTTTTATTGTTATGTTATGATATAAATATATACTATTGTCATTGTATAATAAAAAAAATAAGTTTTATGATATGAATATATTTATAGTCATTACTAATTACTAATCGTAAATAAAAAAAAAACAGTTTTGTATTTTAAATTTATTTAAAGTAATTCTGAATACACAATATTTTTTGTGGTAAAAGAATTTTGTTGGTGGTTTTGTTTAGTTAGTATCAGGATATGGTTTCGCTGGCGAACTCTTGTTAAGGCGGTATAGAGTTGGCCGTGACCAAATACAGGGATACGTAAATCAAGTACAACACGGTCTAATGTTAGTCCTTGTGAAGAATTGAATGTTGAAGAGTAAGCTAGCCGTAAAGGAAATTGACAGCATCTAATTTTGAATGGAAAATAGGAAACACAAAATAAAAAGGTAATTCGTGGTAAGTGTGCAATGCAACCTGTTATAGGATTTTGTACAGTAATTAGTCGGTGTCCAATGTTCGTAATAACAACTCTACTGTTTTTACATAGACCATCATGTAATGAAAGGTTGCGCATTATAGTTGCCATGCTACCACATTTTAATGTAAGACGATGTTTAGGTATTCCAGGTGCATTAAAAGAATTTAGTAATTCGATGATTTGGCTATAATTTGTTGGTGCTTTGTTATCCACTAATTCGTCTATGCTGTATAGGTCGATCGCGTTACCTTTTAGTTGTTGTAGGATCATATCGTTAATTAAATTTACATCTATATTTAATGGGCAAAGAATAGCTCGTTGAAGACATATATTTGGATTATTTAATATGGTAGTAGGAAAAATAAAGTTAATTGCTTCATCTAATTTATGTGTTGTTGTTAATAAAGATAAAGAAACATTTTCCCCATTAATACCATCGCCAATATTATCCATGAGTCGTGAATATTCTAGATCGTAAGCGTCTCTAACCGGCTGTTGAAGATCGTATATTTTAAACATATCCCATATCGGTGATGATTTAATTGATTCTAGAACAGTAGCGATTCGCCCACCACGTGGAACTACCGGTGCAACTTGACGAAAATCTCTTACTCCAATGAAGATTTTTCCACCAAATGGCAGATTGCTGTTGCAAAGATTATGAAGTAGTACGTCCACTGCTTCAATATTACCTTTCTGAGCCATCGGTAATTCATCCCAAACAATAGCAGACGATTTTTGGATTAATTCAGCATGATCACAGTTTGGATTAATTTGACACTGGCATCCATCATCATTGTATTCAACCGGAATACGAAATAATGAGTGTGCAGTACGACCTCCATTATAATTAAGTGCAGCCAGACCAGTCGTAGCACACGGAAGAATTATTTTTTTTGAACTTCTTATTGCAGTACATACGGTATTTATTAAGAACGTTTTGCCACGGCCTGTTCGTCCATTGACAAAAATCGTCAAAGGTTTGTTTTCACGTACGTGGTACATTATTTCCAAGTAAAATTTTTTTTGTTCAGGATTTAATTGATTCACCATCTTTTCTTTCTCTGCAGTTAGCACATCGTAATTACTGTATTGTTCTTGAATGTACATTACTTCATCAAGGCAGCCGATCGGTTTGGGTAAACCGATTTGTGTCATATTACAGCCATGTTCTTCTAAAAAATTAGCAATCTATATTAGCGCTTTATTTTCTCCTTGTTGTGCATCACCTATTCTGTTGATATGATCTTTCGATAATAGTTCGTGATAATTTTGCCAAATAATTTGTGCAGCCATACCTTCTAATATAAGACGACAGAAAAGTAAACGAAGTTGTGCCGGTGTGCAGTTATAAGACACAGCTTCAGCAAAACACTGTTCGTTTTCAGTCATATCGTTTAATAGGCCTAAAGCACGTGTTGCGTCTTGAAAGGTTGAATATGTCACACCATTTATTTTTCGTAAATCTTCGAAAGATCTAGCTGCACGATGATTTAGAAGCATGTGGAGGTAATATTTTTCACCTACACACGGACGTACCAAGTTCATTCATGTTATGCGTGTATGATTTTGCTTACAGAGTTTGACAATACGTTGGCAATATCCTTCCTTTTTTTTTTCCAAATAAGTGTTTAGAGGAAGCAAGTATTGATCAATGAATTCATTAGTGTAACTGAAAGAGTATAATTCGTTATATTTGCAATACGTGAGACTATCAAATTCGGGATTTAGTGAACGAAGAAAATAACGTTGTAAAACGGAAAAATTGTTGTTTCCACGTAAAATAATTTGCTCTTCAGGTAGATGAATCGGTAAACACGTTACGGATGGTGATTGTGAAGTTATTCTATATTTGAAGATACGCCAAATTGCTTCCATAGCGGAAAGATAATGTGCATTTATATAGTCACTAATTTCATCAATTTTTTCGTTATCTAATTTATTTTTTTCTTCCATCCGAATGGTAACCATGGCCCGATCTGGTCCCTTATATACATATTTGTACAAATAAGATATGACATGTGATGTAAAAACCATTTCAATGTTTATGTGCGAATTTAATTTAAGCAGAAGGAAAGCATTATACGGCATCACGTTAATATCATTTTCAGTACGACGTCGGTAACGGACGTAGCCCTGTTTATCAATCACAGTGTGTTCTTGGATTGTTTGAGAATAATTCTAGCGGCATCGATTATTTTGCCATGTACATCTTTGACTACAACGGTGAATCATGAATTGTTTCACCAACTCACGAAGATGATTTTGTTGAAGATTGTTTCCCACAGGTAATTCAGCACTTACTACTTCGTCAATATCTTCCGGCTGTAACAAATTTGGTGCTGATTTAATTATAATATGTGCATGCGGTAAACCACGTTTTTGGAATTCAACAACATGCATGTAATAAATAAATTTGCCAAAATATTTTTTTAACAGCTTACGTAGATAAGTTAAATACTGCTTGAACACGCGAACAACAATATCGGGTCGATCGGCGTAGTTTTGTCCAACACGCAATTGTTGTTGAATCTCTGGCCAATTCGGGTTTGTCGTAAAAGTAATAAAAAGTGTTGGCCGACCAAACTTACTCACGATCGCTAAAGCATCCATTGTTTTTTTGTAGGACCATCTATACGAAAGAGTATGTGAAGCTGGCAAATAAACATTATCAGGGTGTAATTCTGCTTCATCACCGAGTGACTCATCTTNATCAATCACAGTGTGTTCTTGGATTGTTTGAGAATAATTCTAGCGGCATCGATTATTTTGCCATGTACATCTTTGACTACAACGGTGAATCATGAATTGTTTCACCAACTCACGAAGATGATTTTGTTGAAGATTGTTTCCCACAGGTAATTCAGCACTTACTACTTCGTCAATATCTTCCGGCTGTAACAAATTTGGTGCTGATTTAATTATAATATGTGCATGCGGTAAACCACGTTTTTGGAATTCAACAACATGCATGTAATAAATAAATTTGCCAAAATATTTTTTTAACAGCTTACGTAGATAAGTTAAATACTGCTTGAACACGCGAACAACAATATCGGGTCGATCGGCGTAGTTTTGTCCAACACGCAATTGTTGTTGAATCTCTGGCCAATTCGGGTTTGTCGTAAAAGTAATAAAAAGTGTTGGCCGACCAAACTTACTCACGATCGCTAAAGCATCCATTGTTTTTTTGTAGGACTATCTATATGAAAGAGTATGTGAAGCTGGCAAATAAACATTATCAGAGTGTAATTCTGCTTCATCACCGAGTGACTCATCTTCATCTTGACCTCCTTTCCGAAATCTATGTTGTTCTCTACGTATAAATTGCAGACGTTCGTCATCTGCCCAGCTAAACATATCTACCAAATATTCATTGAATAAACGATCAAGTAAATAAAACTTAGGTTCAGTCATAATACGGTAATGATAGTAATCAACTTGCGAAACCTTTTGCAAATTAGAATGTTCGGTATTTATCCAATGTAAACGCCAGCCGATTTCACCATACGGAAAAAAAAGTGGATATTGCAATGCTTCGTAGTGCTCATCAAGGATATTAATGTAATCAGGCTTGTCTTCACCGATGTGCCAGATTTGTACACATCGTTTCTGAACTACAGCTGTCGAATGAACAATAGTACACGCAGCAATTTCAGCACCAGCTGTTGGCTGTTGAATTACCAATCGAGCTTGTGAATAATTTATGTCACATAATCGATATAAACCTTGTACAAACGGATTTATCGTAGCTAACTCTTGTTAAATAACGTTAACAACATTTTGATCTAAATTACGTTGAATTGCGTCTTGCTCTCGTGCTTTAGTATCATATACAAACCAGTTAACCAGATAACCTCTCGTATCTGCAGAATGGATTTGGTGGTACGCACGACCGTTAACAGTAAAAGCATGTGGATGCGGTAAATAAATTACACCTCCTGTATAACCAAGCATCATAAAAGAAAAGAGCGAGTTGTACTGGCGACTAAGATGACTAAAGGTATCCAATGCGTAAAGGTCCTGTAAAGCGGGTGATAAAGGTCGTAAAGGTGAAATCATATGTCTTAGCATTGGACTGCAACAAAAATTCTTTGGCTCCGACGGGAAAAGTTGTGTTCCACACTCAGGACACGTTCGGCTCCATCTAGAAGAATAAGCTTGTACGTGATTACCGCTTTTGATCGCTAGTTTATTCCACCACCACGAGTTATCGTCGTAATTATTGGAGTTAGTATCACTGTTATCATTAGAATTATTAATTGTCAAATTCGCAGTATTCTCTGGTAATATTGCTGTAATACGTTTACTCTGGTTCTGACGTGCAAAGTTAAGTTTCTTGCGTCTGCCCATGATTCTATTTTTACCGTTCTAACTATTAAATTCCGCATTTTTATTAAACAAAGTTTTGTGTTTATATATTATAATCCTTTATTCAAAATTTGACACTATACTTAAATTAACAATGTTTATTTAAGTACTAATAATAATTATGATGTAATTACAACAAGTTTAACATTGGTCATTACTACCCCTATTACTTGTTCTCTTTCTTTTTAACATATTAATTGTCATCTCACTAAACCACAAAAAAAAAAAATTTATATAGTCTTGTTGCACAAATTTTCGTTTGATTAACTTCTTCGTAAATCTTTTGATTGGCGTAGATTTTCTTATGCTAAGGCTTGCTTCTGGTGATTTACTCAGTCATTTATCAGTACACAAGATTTTGTCGTGCCGTAAGACTTCGCTTTTATTCTGTTTAAAAAGAAAGTCAAATGATATCACCTCAAAAATGTTCTTTGCAGATCATAAAATTGACCCAATCAAAACACAAATAAAGAACCAATCAGCACACAGATTTACACAGATCATGAATCCATTCCATTTATTTTAGTATTATATAGATAATATATGAGTCCAAAAATTTTTTTGAATGAATGAATTTTGATTTTATTAGAGTAGCCAATTTAATTTTTAGTACTCATTAAATGTTGAAGTAACAAAAATAACTTTAACACCAGTTGTGAGCTTATAGGAAAACTTAACAATAAATAAAAAAAGCTAAAATATTAGCCATTAGTTCTTAAATGTATATTTTATTAAAGAAGTTTCTTTTTATTTTTTTCTGGTTTTCCCTATTAATTAAATTTTTATAATATTTATTTTTTATGAATTGATTCTGAACTTTTATTTATTTGACCTGTTCAATATTTTTTGAAAAATTCATTATTATTTGAATAGCATTATACATATTATATTTACAGTACTTTATCACACAAACAGCTATATATATCTTGTTCATTATTCAATATACAACAGACAAATAGAGTGAATACAATGGATATAACAAACATTAGATTACAACAGGAAATAAAAAATATTTTAATTTAACAGTATCAATAATTAACTTATGCAAAACATACAAGATACTACTAAGCAAGGAGACCATGCAATTCAAGTTCCATTTGAAGAAAAATACCAATAGAAACGATTTGAAAAAATAATTAGAGCTCATATATGATATACAAGAAAATCCTACATGAAAAGAGTTTGATAGATATTAGATATTGACCTAAAGGAAAAGTATTAGAATGGCCATGTAAACAGAAAGGGTAGAATTCCAAGACATCAGAAGCAACATCGACACAATAATGACATAATTCAGATCTTTATATGATCATTAAATCCTTTTTATCAATTACATAATAATTATACAGAATAACCAAACAATAATAAAAAAAAGAATATATTCGCACAAAAAGAAATGGAACCTATATCAATTTAATTCCATGTGAGTGATACCCAAAAAATATGGAAGATGGAAAATCAGAAGATTATATTAATTCAAATAAGCATAGAAACATCAGTGGAATATTCTAAAACATCAACATTGGAGACCTTGAGTAGAATATACAAACATCAACTAAGAATGTCCATGAATAATATAGAGAAAACTTTGGAACTTATTGAAATAGACCACGGGAAACACAACAAATGAACAAAAACATAATTTAGTTGAATTACAGAGTAAAACAAATAGCCCAACGTTATATAGAAATGAATCACAACCAAAAGTAATGTTCTTAAAATACTAAAAGAGATAAAAAATAACAATCATTAATTCGTTATTCATTAGTTAACAGCAAAAAATACGTATATGTAATTTTGGTGCAAATTTTTTGTCGATCACTAAATATTTTTTAGCAGAACACAGTTAGATAAATTTTAGAACCTGATGCCAATGTGACTTCACAGATTGGTCTAAAATCCTTGACTATATAATGACACTACAAATTTTGATTATAATACTTTTAAAGATATCAAACCAATTGCAATTGGAGGATTTGGTACAGTCAGTCGTGCCTATTCGAAAGAGGTAAATAAATATTTTGTTTACAATAATTAAGAATATTTTTGAGACGAAATTAAATAAATATATTGTTTACAATAATTAAAAACATTTTTAAGACGAAATTAAATATAATTGCTTTTTAAACTATTAGTTACAAAATATTATTACATTAAATCACCACAATAATATTGTTAAATATTATGGAGTTAGTATAGGTAAAATAAATTGTTATTTAAATTTTATTTAGATCATTTATCAGAGAAATACTACTTAGTATTACAATAGGCTAAAGATATTGTTCATTGAGATTTAGTAAGTACTTATTATATTTATGATTTCATAACAGATAAATATTATTTTATATCTAAACAAGACAAATTTAGACAATAAAATTTTTTTCAATGGAAATAGTATGAAATTAACACAATATAAGTATATTATTTTTAAAAACAGGACAATTATAAAACACAAAAAACTATTTTTTTAATTTTATGAATATTTCTACAACTGTAATATAATAATAATATAACAAAATATGCACTTTTTATAGGGTATATATTTTACTATAAAATTATTGTTATAAATATGAATAAATGTAGATCTCGCGTGGGGCGATGTAATTAAATCTAGCATGATATATTAAATATAATCTAATTGGTTACATTATACATGACATCATTTTTTATGCAAGGCAAAACATCTAATAAATCGCATTTCCTAATATAAACTAAATATGTCATACAATCTATTTATAACAATAAACAAACTTTTTTTTCTTTATTCTTGTTTTATCTTAGTATCCTGTTTATTTTTGAAGTCAACTTAATTACATTTAAATTGTTGTATCTTGTTTCTTTTACGTGCATTGATAATATTGTGAGACTTAATGAACAAAAATCCAGCCAAAATTCGTCCCATTAACGTTGTGAACTATACATGTCGTCAAAACTAATTTGACCTTGACTCAACTCTTAAAATCTCAATTTTTAATTGCGTCTGACTCAACTAATTGCATCAATTACTAGTAAAAATTAAAATTTGACTTGACTCAACTCTAATTTTTCTCAATTTTAATTGCGTCTGACTCAATTCAATAGTTTTGACGACATGTATATTGTAAACGATATACAAGATATGGAGGATATCGAAAATATTAATGAAGATAAAGAAAATTTTTGTTAGTATCTATTATCTATACACATTGAATTATCTGTAATACCTTTACGCAATATTAACACACCTTACAGTTACTTCCGAAGATATTTTTAAAGATACTAGGTTCGATACATGGGATGAAGTTGAGAACTATTTCAATGAATATGGCAGCAGAAATGGGTTTGCAATTGTCAAATATAGAATGGAACGGAATAGTAAAGGTCAAGTTTATGAAAAAACTTTCGTCTGCGAGTTTAGTGGTAAATATAAACCAAAAAAAAAGAAGAAGCAGCATTAAAAGGGTTACAACGAAACACTAAAACAAAAAAATTAAGTTGTCCATGGCATATAAACTTATCTTTTCTGGAACATTCAACCAAAATAATCATCACAACATTTATCAATCAACATAATCATCCGCTTGTTCCTAAAACTCAAGAATTTGCAACAAAATATCAGTCATTTACTGATTAATGACAAAACATGGAAATTTAACTCTTACAGCACAAAGAAACCTTCTAAAGGCCCGATTTCCAAATCTGCATTTTCAAGACCAAGATCTGGTCAATACAATTCAAAAATACGAAAATATTGATAAGATTAAAAACGATGCATCTATATTACTCACTTCATTAATGTAAAAAAAAATTGAAGACTTATGATGAGTTGTAGATTTTGAATTAGATAAAAAAAATTGTTTAACTCATCTTCTTTGAATGTCTCCTGATCAGATTAACTTGTGGCTTAAATATCACGATATTGTGATAAACGATAATATAGCTAAAATTAATCAGTATTAAATGCTGTTGGAAATTTTTATATTAGTTGATAATAAATGTAAATCTTGCCTTGTCTGTCAAGTATTAGTAAGTGATAAATCTCTTGATACATATATTTGGATACTTGAGTGTAAGTGTATTAGAAGAGCAATTGAATAAACCTCGATTGTTATGTTTACCGATGTAGATCCTGCACTTGATGCGGCAATTCCAATCGTTTTTCCTGAAACATATCCAGCTCACTGTATATTTCATATTGCACAAAATTTACCTAAAAATTTAAAAGGAAAATTAGGTGAAAAATGGAATGATTTTCTTAAACAATTTTATCACTGTCGAAACAGTTTATGTGAACCACTATTTAAACAAAGATGGAATTAATTACTTAATGATTTTCCGATGACAAAAGATTATCTTTTACGTGCATTAGATAAAAACTGTAAATCGTGAGCTCAGGCTTATCTTTATAAAAATTTCACAGCTGGTATCGAAAGTACTTCAAAGGTTGAAGGCTATAATTGAGTTATAAAATAACAATTAAAGTCGAATAGTAATTTGTGCGAGCTTGTAGACTGTCTTGATTCAAGATTAAAAGAAAAGGAACAATGGAATCAGTTTTACAAATATAAGCAAGTCACTACATCAAATACTGTTTCCACTGTTGGACAAGATTTATTTCCTGAAATAATAAAAGTCTTCAATAAATATCTTACTGAACCTATTAATAATATAATTAAGACAGAAATTTCTCAATGTTTATTTGTTAATGCGAATTTAATTAAGCCTAGTGATAAAGAATTAAATAGTGAACAGGTATATTGTATTCTTTTAATTTTTTTATTTTTTTTGAATTTTTATTTTTTTTTGAATTTTTTTGCTTCTATAGGAAAATCTCCAAAAAATGTCGGATGGATTTATTAAAGATCAATATGATGCACGTTTTATCACGCTCCAAGCCATGATTGAAGAAGTAGAAAAAGATAAAGTGTTAGAAATATGGAAAGTTGTTGATATACGAAGTGAAAGAAAACATCACATACATTTCGTTATTATAATTAATGTGCCTTAAATTAATCTCAAGAGGAATTATATGTCACCATTATTTTCGTGTTATGATGAATTCCAAAATTGCAACATTTCATATCAGTATAATAACTCAACGGTGGTATAAAGATATTTATTAAGATGGAGTAAGTTCGCAAGAGAGTATAATATTCAATCATAAAAGAGATGCTCATGATAATAAATCTATGGATAAAGGTATTTTATCAACAAGAAAGCCTGTCACAATTTCAACAACCATTCCTACACTTAAAAAGGCCGTTCGTAAAAGAAATTTATATGGTCAAATATGGGGATTAGCACGAACAGCTACTTTACTTGCAGTTGAAAAAGAAAATAATAAAATAACTACCTTTCTTCAAGATTACATTAGAAGAATTAAATATTCATGAAATGTCTACAAATGATGAAACGCCTTTAATTAATAAAAGACCTGAGGTTGATGAAATTGAAAAACCTGCAAATGACAAAACATCTATAAACAATGAAATACCTGCAAATGACAAAATACCTACAAACGATGAAATACTTGTTAATGATGAAACACCTGTAAATGAAATATCAGCAATCGATGAAAGACTTATATCTAATGATGCCTGTAAAATAGATAGTAATATCAACACTGAATTAGAAAATAATAATCAAATGGAGGAAAATGAAGATAAAACTAAACAAGATAATGAAATAATTAAAATGAATCTCAAAAATGTAAAGAATCTGAACAAAGTTACTAATAAAAGTTGACTATCCAAGTGACAGTATTTGAGTAGCATTGAAAAAGAAAAATTTTCTTGAGGAGGATCCAAAACTAGAGATTTTTACAGATGTCGTGTATGTAATCAAATGGGATACAATGCTGCTTTTCATAAGAGTGTGGGTAAATAAACTTGGAAAAAAAATATTGAAGTTATTAATATAGAAAAGTTTATTGTTTAACAGTTTTTTTTAAAAAAAAAAAGAAATAAAAACGCAATCGCAATCACGATTACTTATTATATAAATTGTAAATAAATGATAATCGCATGATATAAATGTAACATTAAATTGACAATCGTAAAAATGTGACTTAAACAATTTTTTACATACCAGTCAGGTAAATTGTCGAACAAAAATCATTTTCATATTAAAAAGATTTTGTGTAACTGTTACAAAAATATTTTGTTCAATAGAAAAGTTATTAAACCCCTATTACACTATGCTTATATAGTCTAAGTAAATTGATAGAATATCATTTGCTTCAACCTTTATTTTGCTCTTTTCTTTTATAGAATAGCTTTCCCGACTTGAAATTTCATTGAAAATTTCGTCTCGGAACTAAGTTATTTTTTAAGATTCTTTTAAAAATATGAATAAAAATAAAATTTTAATAACATAGATATATATAGTTTTATAAGTAGAAAAAGATTTATTAAATCTATAAAGGTGATTATCCGAGCAAATAATTAATAAACATCTATATTATTAATTCTGGATCTGAATTTGTGCGCTTTAACGTTTTTGATTGGTTGTATTGGCCATGGCACATTACTGTGAGATAAATTTAAACGTTTTTGATTGGTTGTATTGACCATGGCACGTTGCCGTGAGATTCATCTAAACGTGATTAAAATGGTGACTAACAATGAGGCAAGTGTTACGATCAGACCAAGTAGCTTCAAGAGTAACTAAAAGCGGTCTTTAGCATAATNTCAGGTAAATTGTCGAACAAAAATCATTTTCATATTAAAAAGATTTTGTGTAACTGTTACAAAAATATTTTGTTCAATAGAAAAGTTATTAAACCCCTATTACACTATGCTTATATAGTCTAAGTAAATTGATAGAATATCATTTGCTTCAACCTTTATTTTGCTCTTTTCTTTTATAGAATAGCTTTCCCGACTTGAAATTTCATTGAAAATTTCGTCTCGGAACTAAGTTATTTTTTAAGATTCTTTTAAAAATATGAATAAAAATAAAATTTTAATAACATAGATATATATAGTTTTATAAGTAGAAAAAGATTTATTAAATCTATAAAGGTGATTATCCGAGCAAATAATTAATAAACATCTATATTATTAATTCTGGATCTGAATTTGTGCGCTTTAACGTTTTTGATTGGTTGTATTGGCCATGGCACATTACTGTGAGATAAATTTAAACGTTTTTGATTGGTTGTATTGACCATGGCACGTTGCCGTGAGATTCATCTAAACGTGATTAAAATGGTGACTAACAATGAGGCAAGTGTTACGATCAGACCAAGTAGCTTCAAGAGTAACTAAAAGCGGTCTTTAGCATAATATCGTCTTCCTGTATCAAAGGATTTCCGAAGGATTTACAAATGTAGAAATTGATGTAATAAAATGAAAATTTGTTTCTTTTTGGTTTAGATCATGATCAACGTTAAATTAGATAATTATTCACAGACTTATTAATCTATATTATTTTTCTTTTTTTATTTGATATCATTATGAGTTAAAAATAAAATCCTTTTTAATTTTAATTTGATATCATTATGAATTATTAGAAAATTTATAATAGATAATAATTTGATATCATTATGAATTATTAGAAAATTTATAATAGATAATAATTTGATATCATTATGAATTATTAGAAATTTGTCAATTTTGAATTTATCGGTGAATTTCTGAAAATTAAATTTGTTTAATAAAAAATAAAAAATAAAAATCCTTTTTTAATTTTAATTTGATATATCATTATGAATTATTAGAAATTTGTCAATTTTAAATTTATCGGTAAATTTCTGAAAATTAAATTTGTTTAATAAATGCCACGTCTTCGTACATTCAGTTCACAAACTGATAAAGAACATCAGATTGCAAATACTTCTCGAATGCGAAAAGCACGACAGTCGCATTCTTCAACAAGAAATTGGTTTAGAACCCGTAATATTGGTCGTGGTTTTAGTGAAACTACTACTTTTATTCGTCATAATTTTGATAACATATGTATATGTTCTTATTGTAATGCCAGACTTTTTTCTTCTGAGACGCAAGGAGCATGTTGTGAATTTGGAAAAATCAAGTAAGCTATTGCAGTAATATCAAAATTTTTCTATATACGATGTTAATTTTATTTGCTAATAACAGGTTAACTTCAGCAAGTGACACTACGGTTTTAAAAAACTTACTTACTAGAAACGATAATATTGGAAAAGATTTTCGTAATAATATTAGAGCTTACAATAGTATTTTTGCATTTACTTCTATGAGTGTTAAATTAGATGAAAACCTCGCAAATGGTAAGAAACTTTTAAAAAAATTATATTAAACTGTATATTATATAACTATCTATCTTTCGATTAATTTGTAAAATAGGTAAAGATGGAATTTATACATTCCGAATACAAGAAGGAATTTATCATTCCATAGGATCACTTCTTCCGGTTGATAGAATACCAAGATTTCTTCAATTGTATATTTATGACACCGAATTTGAAACAACAAATAAGCTAACTATAATGCCTCGACTTTGTCAAGATATTTTAAAAACAATTAAATCTTTATTAAATAATTTAAATCCTTTTGTAGCAAATTTTCGTTCAATTTCTTCTGCTAACAATATAACAGAACTTTGCCTTTCTATCAGAGCTGACCATGGTTTAGATCAACGTGTTTACAATATGCCAACAGCTTCACAAGTTGCTGCTGTATAGATAGAAGGAAATGAACCAATAGAATATACTAAACGTGATATAGTGGTGCAATCACAATCACGGGAATTACAACGAGTATCCGAACTAAGTGGTTGCTATGATCCAATGCAATATCCACTTCTTTTTCCTAGAGGAGAATATGGCTGGCACCCAGAAATATTACAAAACACATCGCAAAAGAAAGTTACTATTAAGCAATATTATTCCTATAAATTACACTTTCGAGAATCTTCCTCAATATTGCTTTTTCTTGGTGGTAGACTTTTTCAACAGTATATTGTTGACAATTACGTTAAAATGGAATCTTCACGTCTTAATTACTTACGTTTTAACCAGGATAAAATTCGTAAAGAGTATTATCAAGGATTATAAGATTCAATTAAATCGGGATTTGTTAATGCATCTGAAGTAGGACATCGTGTTATTTTACCTTCATCTTTTATGGGTGGTCCTAGAGATATGTATCAACGTTATCAAGATGCAATGACGTTAGTACAAACTTACGGAAAACCAGATATATTTGTCACTATTACATGTAATCCTTGATGGTCTGAGATTACATCAGAACTTTTACCAATGCAAAAACCACAAGATAGATCTGATCTTACAGGTAAAATTTTTATTTCATTTATTTAAATTTATATTTATTTATTAATTTACTAAATTTTATATTATTATTTACTAACTTACTAAATTTTATATTATTATTATTATTTGTTAAATTCATTTTTATATTTTAAACATTTATTTATTAAATTTATTTCTATATTTTATATTTCTAAAAATTTTATATTTTCTAATAAAATATATTATTAAATAATTTTTAAAGCTCGAGTTTTTCGTGCAAAACTACAAGAACTTAAAAAAGATTTTTTTGAAAGAAATATTTTTGGTCGAATAATAGCACACATATATGTAGTAGAATTTCAAAAACGTGGTCTTCCGCATGCGCATATGTTATTGATATTTCATTCTGATGACAAACTTCGTGGTGCTGATAATTATGATACATTTGTATCTGCAGAATTACCCGATCCAA
The DNA here is from genome assembly GCA_003547095.1 of Diversispora epigaea. NCBI lineage: Eukaryota > Fungi > Glomeromycota > Glomeromycetes > Diversisporales > Diversisporaceae > Diversispora > Diversispora epigaea. Next base: position 41,237 of record PQFF01000372.1, read on the forward strand.
TAGAACAACCTAGGTTATATCAAACAGTTATATCTTTTATAATTCATGGTTCATGTGGACCTTTTAATAACAATGCTCCATGTATGAAAGAAAATTTATGCAGTAAATGTTATCCAAAAGAATTTGTTCAAGAAACAAAAGAAGGAAGTGACTCATATCCGTTATATCGTCGACGTGAAAATGGACAATATGTATTGATTAGAGGTGCAAAGTTAGATAACCGCTGGGTAGTTCCGTACAATCCTTATCTCTCTCTTAAATTTAATTGTCATATCAATGTTGAAATATGTTCGAGTATCAAGTCAATCAAATATTTATATAAATATATATATAAAGGTCATGATCGTGTTGCTCTGCAAGTTACTAATAAAGATGAAATCAATCAATATCTGGATACTCGATGGGTTTCAGCTTCGGAAACATGTTGGAGAATTTTTGGCTTTAATATTTCAAATATTAATCTTTCGGTATTTCGTCTGCAAATTCATCTTCCTAATCAACAAAGTGTAATGTTTCTCGAAACAAATAATTTAAATAGCATTCTCACTAATGAACAAAATCAAAAAACAATGTTAACTGAATATTTTATAATGAATCAAATTAATTCAGATGCTAAAAATTATTTATATCGTGAATTTTCTCAATACTATGTTTGGAACAAAGTATTTAAAAAATGGACAAAACGTAACAAAGGAAATATAATTGGAAGGATATATGCAGTTGATCCAGGTGAAGGAGAACGTTACTATTTACGAATACTTTTAAACAATATTAAAGGAGCCACATCAATTACTAATTTAAAAATTGTTAATGGTTATCACATCAGGAAATTTTAATAGGCGTAATATTCCGTAAACTTTTTGGTCCATAATTTCTCCGGAGAATTACGACACCCACAGAGATCTTCGAAATAATTTTCCGGAGATTTTCGAAACGTAATATTAGATTATTAATACGTTGCGAAAAAAAATCGCATAAATCTACGTAGATTTTACGTAAAAATTTACGTTTAATTTCGAAAGTTTTCGTATTTAATTATTTTCGCGATATCAATTTTTACATTAAAATTTTATAATTATTTATTTACATATAATAATATAATAATAAAATAATTCTCTTTATTACATTATATAATAAAAATAATATTTATACAAATAATATAAATTCTATAATATAAATAATAATAAATTTTAATTCGAATCTTTCCGCTATTCTTACATCGATGGTATTAAATTCACCTTTGATTTTCACGTACTTACGAATTTATTTTTTTACTCGAAAAACAATTGATTCTCGTAAGATCTAAATGTCTTAAAAATATATCAAGAAAATTAATATGTCATTTGAAAATCTCCGAAATGTTATAAATAAGTAAAAATTAAAATTGTAAGAAATAAATTATATTTGCAATTTACATAACTTACATTTAAAAACTCATGCATATAATCATCTTGTCCACTTCATTTTGTTCTAGTAGCCATAATTCTCTAAAAGAAAATAAAGTATTAATTTAATTGTTTTGAAATGCTTCGATAATCTTCGAAAATTTTGTTTTTTGAAATATACAAATATGTAAAATTAAAATCATCAAGGAATATTATAAATAAATTATACTTGTAACTTACATTTAAAAACTCGTGCATATAATCCTCTTGTCTGCTTCGTTTTGTTCTAGTAGCCATAATTCTCGATTTAATTTAATTTTTCTATATCTAAAAGAAAATAAAGTATTAATTTAATTGTTTTGAAATGCTTCGATAATCTTCGAAAATTTTGTTTTTTGAAATATACAAATATGTAAAATTAAAATCA
>PQFF01000372.1:64060-76775 GCA_003547095.1 Diversispora epigaea
CAAAAGGACCTAAAGGACCCAAAGGACCCAAAGGACCCAAAGGACCTAAAGGACCCAAAGGACCCAAAAATTAGTTATATAAAGGATGGATTTTGGCCTGAGGCAAAGGCAGTCAGTTTATAGTCAGATTTAGAATTCGTTAGTTTAGGATTCTATCCTTTAATTAGGAAACTTTTTGTAACTAATTTCTTTGTAAATTAGTCTCTTTTGTATCTGCAATTACCATTAATAAAGGTTATTATTACCTTGAAATTATCAGTATTATTGTTTTATTAATAATAACCAAACCCTTTGTATTGAATCGCCTACTTTATCATTTGGAGCGCCGTCTCGTGATATTAGTAGTTAACACTAATCAATACACTTATTAACAGTAGTTATTTAACTTCTAGAACCTACCTATTAGTAGTAGTTGTATCTATTTTGACTAATAGTTTCCTTGAATAATATCTTTCATATTATTTCAAGAGTTCCTGTTCATCCCACGTGTTTATTAAGAAGGATAAACCTCCGTCGGTAACACCGTGTAATTTGTCATCAGAATTTCTCCTTGGTAAAGATTGGGTACTAATACAGTTAATATCTTTCGCGTAAATGTAAAAATCGTTATCAATGACTTCCAACTGCCCTACAACAAAAATAAACGAATCTCGCGAACGAATTATACTCTTTAAACTTGCAAACCGAGAATTTAAGTACTGAAATGCAACTTTAATATTAAAATCAAGATCTTGGCCAACGTAATCATCTACCAAAACATTCAATACAGCATTCTCATCGTCTTCTACTACTCAGGGTAATTCTTGAGGGACCCCAACCAGAGAAACCTTCAACAGACATTTATTCGAATTGGGAGCTTTATCAAGAATAGTCAAGCCAGTTGAGACTGAAACCGTCATCTGTAAGAATAAGGTGATAAGTATATTTCATAGTTTGAATAATAATTTAACTATTACCTTTGGCCTTTTTACACCTCCATAATGCCCAGGCACAATCTTTCCGCCAACTGAATAAAACCTATCCTTTTCAAAAATGGCCTGGGTTTCAGGATCTCTCTCTTTAGGATTGATAGGAACAAATAAAACCATCTCGATTTCGTTATCTTCACGATCCACGGGATATACGCCAATGGCCCACACAACCACCAATTTAAGATCTTTCTTCTCGGTCTTACGAACAACCTTAATTTTTACAATGGTGTCAGCATAGCATGGCATAATTGCTTCGAAAATGATGAAAAATAATAAAAATTCTCAACAATAAATTCCNGACATTTATTCGAATTGGGAGCTTTATCAAGAATAGTCAAGCCAGTTGAGACTGAAACCGTCATCTGTAAGAATAAGGTGATAAGTATATTTCATAGTTTGAATAATAATTTAACTATTACCTTTGGCCTTTTTACACCTCCATAATGCCCAGGCACAATCTTTCCGCCAACTGAATAAAACCTATCCTTTTCAAAAATGGCCTGGGTTTCGGGATCTCTCTCTTTAGGATTAATAGGAACAAATAAAACCATCTCGATTTCGTTATCTTCACGATCCACGGGATATACGCCAATGGCCCACACAACCACCAATTTAAGATCTTTCTTCTCGGTCTTACGAACAACCTTAATTTTTACAATGGTGTCAGCATAGCATGGCATAATTGCTTCGAAAATGATGAAAAATAATAAAAATTCTCAACAATAAATTCCATTTATATAAAGCAAGTTTAGTGTTGATATAAATTTACAATATTTCTATAAACGACAACTCAAAGACTAACCATCATGATGTAATAAATAAACAACTACCCCTCTGTTTACTTTAAAACATTTAAAAACATTTAAGAAATTTAAAACATTTAAATATGATGTAATAAATCAACAAACTACCCCTTCGTTTATTTTACCCTTAAACATAAAGCAAGTATTAATTGTGATTACCTTGAACCAAAAGACTCTTCACGTTTTCATTCCGTTACACAAATTTCTACCAAATCAACTCCTTCGTAAATCCTTTGATCTAAGAAAATTTTCTTATGCCAAAGTTTGATTCCAACGATTCACTCACGCAGTCAATAAAAAAAAAGTCTTCGTTCATTGTGCCTTTGCAAAATTCTGCCTTTAACCTCTCGCCACTTCACTTAAAAAAATGTATTTAACGAAGACTAATTTGTGTAACTGATGTGCGTTACTAAAACACCTGTACTACTCAAAAAACCCATCAAGCCAAACTTTATACAATAACAATCACCTGATTCGGAATTGTTACCGAAGTTCAAAAAGAAATAAATCCTATAGAAATTATTGTTAATATTTTATTTTTTGAACTTCGAACAACCCTGACCTCCCAATATCCAAAATCCAAATAAGATGGGGCACGAAGTGCCCCCATCATACTAGTCAATAATAAAAAAAGTTTGCTAGATATTTCAATTTTAAGATTATAAAGAAATGATAAAGTAAAATCTAGTTCCTTTTACAAATTAAATTTTACATTTTATAAAGATTAATAGCATAAATAAACATAAAACAAACCCTTTCTACTGGCTAAATAAAACTCTTATTTATTTATTGAGTACATACACTCCAGATTTTCCATAGCTTGGATAATTTGCCAATACGGACGGAAGTAGAAAAAAAATAAAAAAAAAATCTTGATTTTATTTTGTTATTTAATTAGCATTAAATATTTAATATGAATTTCAATTATTTCAATTTAGTTTGGTTTATAATTAAACAATATTATAATTCATTGTCAATATTACATTAATTTAATATATTTAAGTATCAATTGAATTTAACTTTAAATCCAAATTTGTAATTTATTAAAGTTAATTTTATTGATGTTTGCATAAACAGCAAAAAAAAAAATTCAAACGGTCTGAACTTATTGTGTGAAATTTGAAACTAGAACATTTGATGATAATTATGATAAAAAATAGGGACAAAAAAAATATTCACAAAATTATTGAAGAATATCATAAATATAATCATGAATAATCCTACATGACGTGATTAAAAAATTAGGGCCTGTAAATGATAATAATAAAATAATAATAAAATTAAAATGATGATTAAGAAAATGAAATAGAAAGAAAAGAAAATTTATATATTACAATATATTACAAAGGGAACCAGTAGAATATTTACAAAGAAAAAAAAAAGGCAAGGTATAAATTAAAGGGAAGGAAAAAAATTATAATAACAAACATAAATTATTAATATTATTTAATGAAGTAGATTCTTCCACTGTATAAATGGATAAAATGAAATTAATATAAAAAAATTAAAGTGGAAAAGAAAATTTCAGATGTAAATTCAAGACTTTGTACCTTCACTAATTCAATATATTTTGAATTGACATTCTATCTTTAATTCTTTTCTCTTTTCTTAATCTAGGAGAAAGATAATTTCTAATTAAAAGATCCATACGACGTTTCTTGTTCTAAATATTAAAGATTACAATTCATTATGAATTTTATGTAAATATGTATACATGCATCAGAAGATTGGTATTTTAATGAATATTAATGTGAAAATCTAAAGTACTGAAGGCTGATACTGAATATTTAGAAACAGAAGATTTATAAACAGAAGATTTATAGATAATTTTTTAAATCATTTGTTAAAGGGGTTTAATTAGAAATTTACTCATATCTTAATATTTTATAGGATTTTGATATTAAATATTTCTCTCCCATTTAAATTATTTTGATTTGATTTTGCTTATTATTAGATTAAAAAATTAATATTTCGATTAATAAATTCTAGGGTAATTAATATATAAGTCATTCCAATCTTCAAAGCTAGTTGAAGGAACTGAACTGATTGAATATATGTATATTCTTGTTGTAATAAATTTATAATTATTATTTACTCACCATGTCAACTTATCCGGTTTTTCACGCTTTTAATTTTTCGATCTAATTTTAATTCTCTATATAAATAAAATTTGATATATAATGAATTATTAATCATTAATTTACAACATATTCTCACTTATGAACTAATCTAAATAAATGATAAAATAATTTTAGTTTAAATAATAAGCTTATATCAATTTCATCCCTCGTGGTTTTATCTTTTTTCTTATCAATATTTATTATTTTTTTTTATTTCATTCTGTAATAATAAATTCATTTGTTTTGGTCCTTATCACTTTGTTTATTAAATATTCTGGTTCCATTATATTTAAATTTAGATCGAGAAAAGCTTAAATTGTTAACTTCAACTAAAAAGCTAGGAAGATATAAAATTAATTTTTATATTTTAAAATTTAATTACCACGAAGTCTTATTAAGATTTAAAATAAATTTTTTATTTATAAAATAAAATAAAGAAATTAGTTTTTTATTTTATATAATGAATGCATTTGTTTCATGATTATTTTTTTTATCGTTACGTATTTTCTAATTTAATTTGCTTTTTAGTAAGTTTTCTTTTATGAGGGTCAAGATCAAAAGATAAATAAAGTTTTGTTCCTTAACTGGTGTTGCGCACTGATACAGTTATAATTTATTAATAAATTCATCCACCAACTGAAGATGCGTTTTTAATTATCATACATCAAGGTTATAATTATAGACCAACAATACCAGGTGATGATGATTACAGCAATAATAAACTAGCGACAACAAATTCTCATATCAAACGCTAAATAAAATTATAAATTAGATGTATCCAAATCAATCTCGTCATCATCACCATCACCATCATAATTATGAAATATAATATTGATACTTGAATTTATTTGGAAGATTAGAAATCTATTTGTATAAATTGCTTGTGGATGTGTTTTATAATTTGTTGAAGTTGTTATCGTATCGATTGTTGTATTTTGGAAAATCCCTTAGCTTTTTTTAATTTGAATAGTAATTTCGTTAATATTTTCATTTTCATTTTCCCAATAATCGTTCCAGTATTTTTTCAACTCCCCACAGCTCTACCTTTGTATATTCTCCCCCGATTAACACTTAAGGCATTCTTTTAAAATTTTCCATGTTTTCTAAAATCCGAAATAGATACACTAAGATAATTACCCTTACCATATTTCCGGGATGAAACCATTATTTATGAATTTTTGAAAATTCTTCAGCTAAATTTTTTAAATTGCATAATTTAACATACCGATTGATGTTATTAAAATTATTATTTAAATTATTTCTAAGACTCCACCTTTATAATATTTTAAAACCATCATATATTTTATGAGTTTCTGGATGTTTTGTAATTCCATAAAATTATTAATCCCTTATTCTCAAGCGAATTACCATTTTTAAAATTATAATTAATATATTATGATTAATATATTATATATTTTGAAATAAATTTTCGCACTAATTTAAAATATCACTTTAACTCATTTAAAAAATCTTCATCATTAAACTTTTTAATACTACTTCTTGTTCATATCTTTTCCATCGCTGATTTTTTATAAAAACAACCATCTACCCACTTAGCATAATAAACAGCAAAAACAATCACCTTTTGCTATTTGTTTAATGTATTGAAACCTATCGTAAGATATCCATTCTATTGCTTTTGTATAACCATCAGCATTTATTTGAGAAATTTCTCAATTATCATTTTCACTTGTTCATTATTAAAATCCTTTTAAAAGTGTTGAGAGCACCACCTACACTTATTATCACTTTCTTAATTGCATTCTGGACATACTTCAGCCATTTCTGTTTGTTCATAGTATGTAAGGTAGAAGTTTTGATTTTTTTTTTTAATTAAAAAAAAAAAAGAAATAAATTTGTAGTTTCGATGTAGATCCCTCATTAGAGTTCGGTATTATGGAAGTAATTCCAAGCTCTTTACTAAGGATACGAGTAAATTCGTTTCGTTCTTGTTCTAAATTTTTGATTTTTTCACATAACTAAAGTCATTCATTTAAAAAATTCATTTATTTATTTATAAATTTCAAATATTTATAAAAATTCATGCATTTATAAAGCAAAAAATGAGGCAATAAAACTGCCAATTGAAAATACACCACTAAGATCACGTTGTAATTCTTCATATGCAGTGGACATTCTCACAAATTGATCTTTCCATCCTTCAATGTCNATCGTAAGATATCCATTCTATTGCTTTTGTATAACCATCAGCATTTATTTGAGAAATTTCTCAATTATCATTTTCACTTGTTCATTATTAAAATCCTTTTAAAAGTGTTGAGAGCACCACCTACACTTATTATCACTTTCTTAATTGCATTCTGGACATACTTCAGCCATTTCTGTTTGTTCATAGTATGTAAGGTAGAAGTTTTGATTTTTTTTTTTAATTAAAAAAAAAAAAGAAATAAATTTGTAGTTTCGATGTAGATCCCTCATTAGAGTTCGGTATTATGGAAGTAATTCCAAGCTCTTTACTAAGGATACGAGTAAATTCGTTTCGTTCTTGTTCTAAATTTTTGATTTTTTCACATAACTAAAGTCATTCATTTAAAAAATTCATTTATTTATTTATAAATTTCAAATATTTATAAAAATTCATGCATTTATAAAGCAAAAAATGAGGCAATAAAACTGCCAATTGAAAATACACCACTAAGATCACGTTGTAATTCTTCATATGCAGTGGACATTCTCACAAATTGATCTTTCCATCCTTCAATGTCCCGCGTCAACTAAAAGAGATACATATATATGAAAATGTATTATAGACTGAATGTCTTGAACAAGAAAAAAGAGAAAAAATTACATATGTCATAAATTAATAAACTTACTTGAGTTACCAATTCATCCTTCTTAGTTGCTATCTCGGAACATTTCGCCTCCAATTTTTCCTTGTCAGCCACCAACCTAGCATTCAAATCTTTGATTTTTCTAATTTTAGAGCCCAACTCTGCATTGGAAACCTTCAAATCCTCCTTGTTGGCTGCTAACTCAGAATTAGAAGTCTTTACTTTCTTCATCTGGGCTGTTAATTCAGCATTAGAAGCCTTTAACTTCTTCATTTGCGCATCTGATTCGACAGTTGAATCCACATACACCTTCTTTTGTGCAGCCATCTGGGAATTGGTAGCCTCGAATTCCTTATTTTGTGAAGTTAGTTTGAGGTTAGAAGCTTCTAATTCTTTAGTTTGTACAGCTAACTTGCAATTCGAAACCTCCAATTCTTTCTTCTGATCATCTAATTTAGCGTTAGAAGTCTCTAATCCTTTGGTTCGAGCAGTTAGCTTAGCATTTGAAGATTCTAGATCTTTAGTTCGTGAAGTTAATACTTTATTCAAAGCCTCCAATTCTTTGTTGCGCACATTTAAGTTTGCATTTGAAGTCTCGATTTCTTTCTTCAGATCAGTATTAGAAAATTCCAATTCTTTAATTCGGGCAACTAGCTCAGCATTAGTAGCCACCAATTCTTGGTTATGTGAATTTAGTTCGGCATTTTTAGCCTTTAATTTTTTATTTTGTGCGTTTAATTTAGAAATGGTGATGCCTAATTCATTATTCTTTGCGTTTAAATCAGCGTTGGTAGTTTTCAATTCTTTCTTTCGTACACCTAGCTCATCCTCCAATACCTTCATCTGGATTACTAATGCCGAGTGTTTAGATTCCCATACTGATTTTAAATTTTCTCTTTCTTTGATAAAATTTATAGAAGTATTTTTAAATTTTTCCTTTTCGAAAGCTTGTGATGATTCACGCGCTATCAAGTCAGAACTCGAAAGTTCAGAAGCTTTTGAAACTTTTAAATTTGATTCAAGTAAAATTTCGAGACCTTTGTTACGAGACTCATAATTCTGTAAAAAAAATGTAAGAATAATAATTATAAAATTTATTAAAAAAAATTATAAAATGTTATTTAAAGATATATTACATTTATTTTTTCGTAGGCTTTTTTAATATCAATATAAATTATTTCAGAATTTGATGAGAGTTTTGGTTTACTTTCGCTAGGAATTAACGACTTAGATAAAAGTTTCAAAAATGAGTTACTTGATGGATTCATATCTAATAATCGTGAAAGAAAATAAAAGTTTATTAATAATTTTTAAAAAAAATATTTGAAAGAAAAAAAAAAAAGTATATTAATGATAAGTAAAATTTGAAAAATTGAAATTATTGAAAAAAATGAAATTATGGGGGGAATACCTTTTTCTGTTTGTTTTTTCAAAAATCGTAGGAAGTATTGTGAGATCAACATTGTAAAAAAATATATGATAAAATATAAAGGATTAATTATTTGATTTTTGAGATCAACATTGTAAAAAAATATTCCGTAGACATCATAAGTGTAATTAATTACCTTCTTTGAACGTGTTAAAGTTTCTATCCATCGCGTAACTCTCTTGTATATTATTTATGTTATTTATGGTGTCGCGTTTCAGTTGAAAAAATATTTGAAGAGTCAATTGGTTAGTAATTAAAGCTTATTTTACACATGATTATATTTCATGTGACTGTAACTTTGTACTATGTTCCAATTTGATTGCTTATATTTTGCATTATCTATAATTGCTATAACCTTAAATATCATATTCCAAGCCCTTGAAAACTTGACCAACAACTCATGAATGTGTTGGCAAATCAAGTTAATAGATGTTTCGTGCCAAACGGCATAATATTTGTGACAATAACAACTTCAGTGACGATTACATTGTTATATATAATTTTAATTGGTAAATAAATAAAGTAAAAATATCATTTCTCCTCTTCATATATAGTAATTTCCAAATAATATATTAATAATAATAGCACATTCACATTAATAACGTGGTATAAGTATAGTAAATTATTAATTTAAATTAATTTAAATTAAATTAGCGTTATTATTATTATTATTATTAACAATAATGATGGGTTTCTTGAATTTCTAAAAGTATAGAGATATATAGATTAATATTGTAATTAGAATAATTAAATAAAAAATTAAAAAAAAATAAAATAAATAAATACCAACTTGGAATTTGAATCCAATAATAACAAAAGTGAAGGAAAATAAGAGCGTACGGATTCTTCTTTCCATCTCATAATATAAGAACCGAGAGCTAATTTTTTATAAAATATAATATTCATCTTCGGAATCTACTTTTTTTTTGTGAAAAATAAGGAATCAAATATATATATAAAAGGAAGCTAATAAAAATTATAAGGAATTCGTTTATTTTTAAAAAATAAAGAAAGAAAATAAGGGGTAAAAACTTTGATATATAATATTGAATTGATTATGTGTGACGGAAGGAGATAATATAATTTGTGTAAATAATTAATGTGAAATAAAGTAGTGAGTGGAATAGAAAAAATAATAAAAAAAAAATTGCTAATTTTTTTATATAATAATAACAGTTGTATACATCGTTCGTGATTAGTTTCGTTATTTATCGATATTTTCGAATTATTTTTTTTAATGAAAAAAAGAAAGCGCCGTTTATGTAAATAATAATAATTTTTTCGACAATAAGAAAAAATCAATAATATATATACTGATATATATTAAGGAAATTTAAATTTTCATTCTGTTTATTATTATTCCGATTAGCCGAACTATATAAATAATAATTCAAAAAAAGAATTATTAAAATAATTATTACTTTATTTCCTTTTCGGATACATGAAGCCTTTTTCTATTTAGAATTTTTAAAATAAAAATAAATGAATGAATTCGTTGAAGAATTAATAAATTTTGATGGTGATGATAATAAGCAAAAACAAAAAAGAATTAAAAGTGGAAGGAATGAAATAATTTTATATTTGCAATCACCATCACCATCACCATCATCATCATCATCATCATCATCATCATCATCATCATCATCAGCCGAATTCATCATCATCATCAACAATTATGAATAATAAGATCTTTTCCAATTATTCCATCAAAATTTATTTACAACATTTATATTCACTTCACTATTAATATAATATTGTTATCACAGATAATTCAGGGTCATGATTAAACGACATACACTCGGAAGAATTGCAATAGTCACTAATTTGTAAAACGTATTGCATAAATTACTTGAATTTACTATAGGATAGGATTGCAAGCCATGTGATTATCTAAATTCTATGCTAAATCTGTTTCTTTTACTATAAAGCTATAAAATACATATTGATTAAATTTCGAATATTAGTGATCAACGAATCATAAAAAAAATCAAATGTTCATTAAACTTGATGCTATCTTGAAGAGAAACAGTATTTTGTATGTGCATTTTCATAATATTCATTAATTAGTGATCCGTGATAGAAGTAAACTGATAAATTCGAAAAGTGAAATCTGCATTTGCCTTATAGTGAAGTTGTGAACTATCACGAAAAGGACATTTTTTATTTTTATAAATTTGAAGTTAGGTTTCATAAGTACTAATTTTTAATTAAAGATTGATGCTTCAATGCTTATAACTTTGTATAATTATTCAATAAATTTATTTAATCAGGATTTATTTATAATGGTTTCCCCCAGATTTTACTAATTAATTTGTTTACTTCTATCACGAATCACGAATTAAGAGTTTTTCCATAAATAGGAAGGAAAATTCTTGCACGATTTAATAATTGTTTTTCCAACTTCCTTCACGCAGATTTTGTTCTGTAAGAAATATCTTTTCTTTGAGAGAAATGATAATTGTAAATTCAGTTTTGATTTTTAAAAATTAAAAAAGCAGTGGATCCCTTTTTTCGACGACAACGTCAACTAATTACCATGTTGGATTTTCACGTAATAGTTATAGTTATCATGTGTAAAATATAATTCTAATCTGAGATTATTTCATTATTACATTTTTCTCATGGCGACGAATAATTCCTCGGACTCATTAACGTCAACTAAAACTCCCCATCATTTTCTAATTACTTCTAAACTAACAATTTATCCTATATCTCAAACCGAAAATTTTGATTTACATTCCTTTTATTAGAAGCATTTAAAGAACTCGCTAGTTTTCTTATATTAAATACCAGACTTCATATTCCCTAAAACCGAATTTTCACTTTCGTTGAATTGGAATTTTATTTGAAAGATGAGATAATAAAGGTTATATATCGAAGTGGTTCCAGGAAAGGTGTTGATATTACTTATGGATCTCGCGGCGCGATAGAAACATAAATGGTGGTATTTTAGTAAGATCCATTAAGGATTATTGGAGTAATCATGTAGTTGAGGGTCCGTGTTTAATCGTAGAAATAATTGTGGATATAAAGAAAAAAGAAATGGTTAAAGTTTGTTGGGAAAATAAACTTGAAATTATAAAAGATCCCTTTCTAACTACGGATGATGAAAGTGCAAAAATCGAACCACCAATACTAGGGGATTGTATAGAAGAATAAAGGTTGATGATGTTGAGATCTCCTTTTCATATTATAAACGAAATTACAAGAAGAAAACAAGGTACAGAAAGAATTGATTTGGAATCGATCCTCTTTCAATTTAAAATCAACATATGTGTATGTGCATCACCAAGAATTGGGTTAACGCATTTCCATCTCATGAAGTTCGATTAAACTATATATTAAAATCTTAAAAGTTTTTTATTTTTTTCATCTTTAAGAAAGGTAAAACACAAACGATTTTAGGATTTAACGATATTAATAAAGTAGCAGAAATTTTAAGGCCAATCAAAAGGTAAAAATCAATCATATTCGGGAATTAAGTTGGGGCTTGAATTTTGCAGGTGATATTAAAACTTTTTTTTGGAAAAGAGAGAAATCCCAAAATGGGTTGGAATAGTTGGGCCGATTAGAAATTGGGTAAATATAAAATAATCAACTATTAATTATTAAATTTTTTGTGAATGCGAGGTTATTATTGTTTGTTTTGTAAATATGCTTTCATATATAATTTTAATAAAGTTAATAAAAAGTTAGCGCTCAAAGTAATTTTAATAATTTTTTTTAATATAAAATGTATAAAAGAATTATAAAATTTGAACTTTCCTAAAAGATCTAATACTTCATCAGGAAAATCAATATTAAATTTCCTTATAATTTTTGTAAGGTCACCACACACATGACCTCTTATAAATAGAATTTGCAGTTCACGGTTCAACAAGAATAGCACATGCTTCTTATTACAAGTCCCATCAAAACATATCCGCCTTTAAAATAAAACAGTGGGAACAGTGCAACCATTCAAACTTCTGGAGGATTTTACTTTTATTTGCTTTATAATGTCAAATGATTCTTCTATAAAGAATGTAGCCCGGAACAAAAATATACTATCAAAATAATAAAATTTATAATAATATATATAAATTTACAAAAATATTATCAGAGAGAAAATCACCGAGTAGAACAAAATTACCGATGAACTCTATCAATATTAACTTAATTCTTTATTGATAGATTTACCTAGTTAAGATTCAATTTACGAATTATATGATGACTATTCTATTACCATAAAAAATTTTTATGTATAAATTCAATCGGGTGTGAATATTTAAAGTGGGGCACCCCCCACTGCACTTTATTGAAATCAAGATATCAAGTGCATAGCGAATGAAATAAGATAAAGATACAGAGATAAAATAGCTAATAATACTAACAAATAATTATAAAATAAAGTGACTATCTTAACTAATCCTAACAAATAATAAAAAATAAAAAGTAACTATCCTAACTAATCCTAACTAATCCTATAAAATAATTAAAAAAAAAAACTATACTATAACGGATAATTTCAAAAAAAAAAAAAACTATAACGGATAATTTCAAAAAAAAAAAACTATACTATAACGGATAATTTCAAAAAAAAAAAAAACTATACTATAAC